>JANTEX010276360.1:0-22446 GCA_024741295.1 Macrocera vittata | reverse complement strand
TTTTCTTTGGAATTTAGTAAGATAAGTAAAACCGATAAAGTGTTTTGCTTAATTTGAGCCCTATTCAGAATTTAACATTTCTTATTTTAGCTATTAAAGTTTGCCAACCAACAAATATGGAAAATGTGGTTCTAATTTATTTAAAAAAGCATAAGTTGTTAAAGCTATACATAAACATTAGAAATTTAAATCGGTACTACTAGTTTTCTTAATAAAAAAAAAAAAACATTATTATGGCAATGACTTCTTCTTAATTTCAATTTATGTTCCCATATAAGCTTTAAGAAAACAAACAGAAAAATTCTAGCAATTTTTTCCCTATAACAGGTTCCATCGTCACTTTTCGTTGCTTTTTAAGTAATAAATATTCCAAATTACATTCTATATTCAAAAGAAAGGAAAATACAGGTAGAGAAAGAAAAGCACTTATGAAATTATATTATGTTTATGCATCATCAGGAAAATCATCAACTATATATAGTTACATTTTTGTAATATTTTTTTTTCACATATCTACATAAATTTCACATTCTCTGATTTCGTGTCTTTCAGCTGCCAACGTGGATAAAAATAAAAACCAAATAAAAATCCATATTGTGTTTACAATCATTCATTTCGGCATAATTCCCATTATATGTATTTAGCTAGGTACATATAATATTTATAGGTTCATGCGTCTTTTCTTTTACATATTTATGTATGTGCAATAAAATATTAAGTAACCATTTACTATAGGGTGATTTTATAGCATCAAATGGCATTCAGCTAAAAATCGAAATTGTTTTATCAATAAATATATTTCACTGTGTGTTCTTACATATTATAGATAAGAAAACTGTTTAAAAAGTAAGAATTTAGATCGCACAACTGCGTTTGTTTAACCTTTTATTTTCATTTGAATAATTATTATTTATTATGAAAGATTGAAGTAAATCTCAAATGAAAAATGTCTTGAAAAGATGGGCGACGTTTGGGTCCCACTCGTCGCCCATCCTTATCAAGATATTCTAAAATTAATTGTGCTGACTATAAATAAATCGTTTAAATACTAAATAAATTTTTGTTTTATGTTCATTTATTTCACAATTTTAATTGATAAAGTGATTTTATTGAATTCTCAGGTTTGGTATCACCCTTCGTATGAATATTTATTTTATTCATGTACATAAATGTATACCTTTTTTGACATTACGACAACGAGCATTTACCAAAATAAACTTTCGTGAGGAAAAGTAATTCTTTTTCTGTTTCTTTTATAAATACTTTACATGTATCTCATTTGTAATTTCAAAATGAAAATATAAAAGTATACTAAACTGATGTTGTAGATATTTCTAGATATATACGTGTGTTAATAAATACGTTCATTACTTAACATCTATACATTTTCATTTCAATTCTATGAATAGATTGCATATATGTAAGGGAGTATGGGGATTGCACGTTTAGCAAGTTATGCAACCTCCAGTATCCAGTATAGGCTGTATAGATATTAAAGTAGAGCATCATTATCATTCATGCAGAAACAATTTAATAATTTAGCACTTTAGCATATAAAATATAAAGCCTGCTACACTTTCATACACTAAAATCTTAAATTTGAAAAAGTTAGATTAGCAAACTGTAATATAATTTAAGTCGATAAATTGCATAATCCTAAGTTAATTACATATTACTTATTGTATAAGTTCTTGAAATACTGAGCCATATGTTTTTTTTATGTTTTTAGATTAAATTAACTTACTTAAGGCCATAGTCTACTGGTCTGAAAGCTCACAGTACAATTTTCATTGCTATGCTAAAGCTTAGAGAACCTACAATAAAATTTGACATTTTCAATCCAAATTCTGGACAAAAATACTTCAAAGAATTGTTTTGAACATTTTTTTTTTGAATTTTTCTAATTTACCTATTCACACGAAGTTCCGGGTTCAAAAATAATGAAAAGCTTATAGTTTTGAAGTTCGCCTGGAAAATATGAAGATTTAATACGCAAATAATATTTTTCAATCAATACTTGACATAATTTAGCCCCAGAATATGGATTTGAATTTTACATTTCGTTTCAGATTGGTTATGCTTTGAAGATAACCATGAAAGTTTGAACCAAAAAAAGCTCTTAGTATAGACTAGCCCCTTAAAATATTTTAACGTTCAATAATACGTGCATATTTCTTTTCTTTTCCCTGTCAATAAAAAGCGATAATTTGGGTTTGCGATAACTTGGTATAATATTTTAATATACATACTATACAACTAAAACTCACATTTACAACACACAACCTCACATTTCCCTACATTATATTTATATACATATCTGGAATAACAGAAACACGTTGATGGGTTTCATTATATATAGTACCTATATTACAATTATTACAAGTAGCTTGGTGGGAAACTGGGTGACAGATAAGGAAGACTTATCACAAAAAGTTCCAAAACTGAATATATATGAATGTAAGTATACATATACTATTATACATATTCTATTGATTGGTGGCCTTTGATTTTTACTATTGATAAGCAAATACATAAACTAAATACAAATGACCATAACCTCATCTGTTGTTGAATTTGAATGTTGTTGTTTGTTCTCTAAGTGTCCTATGTCTTTTCCCGAATGTGCGGTCTTTCACAAAAAACCTGATGGCGGATCACTTTACATCTGTTGCAGAATTTGTTGTATCGATTGCCGCTCTGGCAACGTGCATCTTATGTCTTTCCATGACAGCTTTACAAACTGATCTGACTCGTTGCGTTTATATGATGGCCACGTCTCTTTCATAGAAATACAGCAGTCCACCCTATCTTGAGTAGGCGAAATAGCTGAAGTGGTTTTGGATGTTAATGACGTTTAGGAGGACTGGGAAAATAGAAATCAAAAGAATTCCTCTGCTCACTAAATTCCCCTCTTTATGTTGTTAACAATGCGGATTCGCTTTACGAGGCGTGATTGATGTCTCACATGGTTTCGAGACTTTAATTTGCCGAGAGCCGCTAAAAAGCTAGGTTCTCTAGAGCAGCATCTATTGGGCTGATCTCTGTACAAAATAACCAAAAACACAAATCAATATTTTTAGCAGCAGTACCGTTGCTTATTGATTATTCTAATTATTCTCCCTCTCATATCATTATAATTAATAATTATAGTTTTTACAATATTGATTACTTTGCTAAAATCGTATAAACAATTAACACAATATTGACAAATATATTTACAAATTATCGGTCTCGCTTCGTCACATAATTTACTATTTTTTTTAAAACTATTTAACGGTTTTTGACTTAGTTGACTTGATGATCTTGACTTTTCGACTGTATTTTGTATATTTCCATCCTCGTTTCCAACTGATGGTTGAAGTGCTAAATCATGGCCCGGCAGAATACCATCCATCACAAAAACTCACAGCAGAGATGACAAATACAACGCTCTGAATAGTTCCCATGCCAACACTCTTAATGAATTTGTAGCTCGCGAGCTATGAGTGTACATCCTTCGTCCTTCTGTGTCCAGCTTTTTTATTTGTAGTGGATATATAATTCGAACGTTTGTACCATTTTCTTTAGTGGCAGTCCAAATGGATCTACCTTTATTGTATGCATATTGTGTTTTTTTTTGCTTTGTCATCTGAGCCACGGGAACAATCTTATGATTTTATATTATATATAGAACCGACTGAATCTCCTTCTGCGATGCCGAACATTTCTTGTTCTTCAAATGATACCATGCTGAACTTGGGCAAAGCTCTAAATTCATTGCATTGAATATCAAATGGAAAATTTTCATGTTTTAACCTGGAATCGAACCAGAGTTTTCATTTTGGTGGTCTCGTGACGAAGCACACTCTTTAGGATGACAAACGAAAACGTCACTATTTGGGTTCAATTGTCTAAACTACTAATTAGTCTGAAATCAATTGGTAGTTCATGACTTCGATCAGACTCTCTTTGACGACAATGAAGTATGCAGCATAATACTATTGATGCTATTATATTATTATCTATACAATTAGTTTTATGTTTTAGGAACACTAGGAAGATGCCTTCTCTTCTAGAGAGAGAATTTATCATTTTGCCTTTGTTATTGGTATATGCATCCATCTAGTACATCCGGACGTTCCTCGTACACTGTATAATGTATGCCTCGAGATTGTCATTTGAGTTCTTCTCAAGAAACGTAGTCTTAAGTGTTCTCTAGTCTAAGTTTTTGTTAGTATACTGGTTCTCTTGAATACTCAAATTGACTAAGGCCGAACAAAAACTGCTATCGCCTTCTTATATTCACTGAGGCAGTCTTTATATGGCTACCAGTATTTGTGAAGACAATGAATATGTTATACGTCCTGAGACAAGTTGGCTACTCGTTCTATACATGACGAGTGTTACAAAAACTGCTCACTCAAGTTCTTCGACCGATTGTGTATTGCAATCTGGTGTAGGTCCTAACTTGTTTCTTACATTCCCCAAAAAAATATTCTAGGCCTTACGACTTGACAGAGCTTTAGTCTTAAATCCGATTAAGATGGAAAAGAGATTTAGTTCTGGTCGAAGAGGTATAGCCACGGGTATAGCTTATCGAAATCCTGCCAGTTCTAAATTACAAAGTTTTGTTTGTTAGTATCAATAGTGATAATATCATCCAGGCCGAAAAAAACCCAGTCCTTGCTTGATAAGATAATGAACGAACCGGATTGTGTCACCTCAGCCGAAATTTTTGTTTTGTTTTGTTATTGCTATATATATATATAAAATTACATATGGATTTAGTAGTCATCAAGTAGTATCGAAAAATATATATAAATTTAAGGTAATATCTTGAGACTATTCAATCCTTGTCGCTTTGTTTTTAGTCCGATTAAACTCAAATTTTGTACAGATTTAGGAGTCTTCTAGTATCAATACATCCAGTAGTGCCTTAATTTAGATTTTACATGCGGTGTGGACTTACTACTAGATTAAGATGACTATACTAAAAATTGGTAAAGTAGGCGCAAGTGTATGTTTATTCTTTAATCTTCCAGAAAAACATTTTGGGATGCAATTTTTTAAATTTTTCGGGCGGCTTTGCTACTGCACCGCTGTTTTAAATTATATTACATTTTGACATGACAACTGGACGTGAGCTTTGCAGAAAATTGCATTGTAGACTTTAAGATAGTGGTAGTTATTTGAGTGTAGTTGTCTTGGATTTGGTTGGGCCGGCCCATATTCGGATCCGGTCCATAGACCGCTGGTTAGCCCTTAGAACGCTACACCTTTGATGAAATTCACCAATAAGGTTCGATACATTGACGAGTCCGAAGAGCTGTTGCGGTTGTAAAGTCTTTGGATTCAAAACTGGAGCACCGAGTGATTTTAGTAGTTTCTCAAGCTGCACTTGCACATAGGGTCCTTTCCATAGTGGTAGTTATTTGAGGGTAGTAGTCTTGGATTCGATTGGGCCGGCACATATTCGGATCCGGTCCATAGACCGCTGGTGGGCCCTTAGAACTCTACACCTTTGATGAAATTCACCTGTAAGGTTCGATGCATTGACGAGTCCGAAGAGCTGTTGCGGTTGTAAAATCTTTGGATTTAAAACTAGGGCACCGAGTGATTTTAGTGATTTCTTCATCAAGCTGCACTTGCACATAGGGTCCTTTCCAACAGCCATGGTATGTAAGAGTTTGTTAAGGTGGCAGTGTTCTGTTGGAATATAAGATAATAATTTATTTCGTTTTAGATTTTAGAATTGGCATCAAGGGTCTTGTGATGATGGTCTTGATATGTTCTTTGAAGATCAAACAGATACGCCCGTACGACACTCTAAACCGATTAAATTTCTGATCTTTGCTTCGCCAGTACATCAGCGGTCTCATTTGCATTTATTCTACATAGTTTGCACTGGTGCGGGTACGAAGACCAAGCTAAGCCTGTTGCTTCTGCGCAAGTTCGACAATCTGTTTCTGCATTCAAACACCAATTTTGATGAGGGTTAAATATGTTACTAACGATCGCGTTCGATGCTGATTCCCCGAACATATATTGATTTCTGACTCGGTTGTATTTAGACCGAAACCTAACTGCACGCCATTATGTCTGGAAAACAGATTATTTTATCTAAAATTAAAGATACCTGATCCGGATCCATCCTATTGAGAACCATTTTTCTTACAGATTATACCAATTATTTATTGGTATTTTCCTTCAACTGATTCCTTTACCAACATCTCTGTGGGCAATTAAGTGAAGCTCTCATGACAGCATTTGATTTAAAATCTGCGTGACCATAGTGGTTGGAATCACACTGATTGGTGCAGAATGGCACCGCAGCCGCAGACATGGCTGTTTGTTTTATAAATATATTTAATGGTACCAATGAGAAAATTATCTCCATGGTTGTAGGTGGAGTAAATATCATAGCGCCGGATATAACAACAGAGGTCATCCTTTGAAACTTCGCTAAAGATGTTTTCACTGTAGCAAGTTTGACTCTAGGCCACCATACTACGGATCCATAGCTTATAATCGGCCATATTATAGATTCGTAGAATCATGACATTACACTGAGCGATAATCCGAATGCTCTACGGCACTGGCATAAGGCTTTAGATGCTTTTTATAGCTTTACGTCCAGATGTAGTTTTCAGTTTATTTTTATATAGTTCATTCATTTAGACCCAATGAGCAAGCTTTTCAAAAACAGATGGCGACTCTAAGTTATCTATTCTTGTTTTATGAGTAAAAATAACCACTGTTGACGTAGCAGGGCTATAGTCCTTTTCTTGGCACAATCTTTGTCATATACTTGAGACATTTTGCATTGATTCGCATATTTTTTTCAGTAAAAAGAATGAGCTATTAATATAATAATATCGTCCGATAACCTTTCGTAAAAAATCCTAGTCTATTGAGTTTTCCGAAAATCTCATCAATAACTAGGCACCATAGTAGATGCGACGGAACGACGACTTGTCGACATCCTCTATTAACTCTTACTCTGATTTTTTTCCTTTCCTTGGGAAATCACTGTTTGTTGGTTATGCATCTTACCAATCCATCCAGTCAATATACCTTCATGACTAACTAGACTGATGTGTTGTACAAGGCACCTTGAATATCAAATAAAACTCCTAATTCCTGTTTATATTTCAAGCTTCTAATTTGGCTAGGGCTGTAATCAGCAGAGTTTACCTTTTGATATACGTGCTGATTTGGGCTCAGCGGATGAGCTAACAAGCATTTTTGCCACATATGACTTTCGATAAGTATCTCAAAAGCCGAAAAGATTTTGCTTCATTCTATTTTTTTTTCCCGGTTTAAGAATAAAAACAACTCAAACCTTTCTCCATTGAATGGATACGTAAGCAAACTGTATACAATATTTAAAAATTGTAGAAAATGGTTTGGTAAGTACATCAATGGTTTGCTGTAGTGATGCTGGTATTATGCCATACAGGCCAGCAGCCTTCTATTAATTGGAAATTGTGATAGTCCATTTCAATCTTGTTCGCTTACCACATAGTCTGAACTCGAATTACCTGTATATGATTAGTTGAACTATGCACTGCGTAGATTCTCCAGTACTGCTGGTGTTCTCCCCGGATCGGAGCTTTATAAAATCAACACTTTGTGCATTCTAAATATATCATACGTGTCTGTTATCACTCCGCAAAAGTCTTTCTTCGATTCTCTTTTGGAACGATTTTGGATTTCATTCTTGAAGGTTTTTGTAATGCGTGATATTCGCGCCAACTTTCATCACTCTTTTGACTTCTAGCCTTGTAGAAGCTATTAAGGATTTTCTTTCTCAGTTTGGTGAAGCGAGAGCTCAACCATGGACAACTTTCGGAAATGCCTGGTGATATTATAATGGACATGACTGATTGAAAGAGTCTATAATACATTTTGCATTTTGGTGCACATTGCTTTCCAGATCCTTAGTATTAATTATTGGTAGAAATCCTAGTTCGCCCGTTTTGGATTCTTAAAAGGAGCTGGTGTTTCAACCCCTCCCCTTAGATCCGCGTGTGAGGTCAGGGCCGCGACAACTAGAAGCTTGTCTGTTTCGTCGACATTGACTAAACATCTTGAAACACTTTTAAGAAGAAAAAACAGTTTCTGTTAGAATTTTTGTTTTTCGATTAAATCTTCTGAGAAGTTAAAAAGTATGATAAAATCATTTTAAACTTTCAGGTCCTCCATGTTCTCTACAAGCGCAAATCTTAGTTCATATGGTAGATGTTAAAAATTATCATATTGAGATGAAAACTTATTGTGATTTGAGTCAATGAATCTAAAAATTTTTATCCAGAATAACCATTTGCACACTTTTTTTTTTAAATAAACTCTACATTTTAGGGATGTACTAACGTAGGTAGAGATTACATTTCCGTATTCCGTATACGTGATTTGGAAAAATGAATGTACTTCTTTACACATTACGTGTACTCATCTGATTTAACTGATACACATATACTGTATACGAATAATTTTTTATAGCCGAGAAAAATCGAAACATGTGTAAGCAGAAGGTGGTGCGAATGCGCCCAAAATATACTGTGTGTACATGCGTTATTATGTAAAGTTTTTCCGTATATACGAAGAAAATTGAGTTTTCGAAATTTGCTTAGACATGAAATTTTATTTTATTGGTCATTTTATTAGTTTATATTTTATATATTTTTAGATTTTTTTCTGTTGGGTGCGTTTTCGCTTCTTCATTTCATTTTTTTTATGGTAGATTAGGTATGTGTTTCCTTTTTGATCATCATATAACGCAGCCAAGCTATTTTCATTCGCATGTGTATTTTGTATACATACGCGATGTGAAATTTTCTTATTACTGTTATTCTATTTTTTTTTGTTGAACGTCTATACACGACGGCGAGGGCAAAAAAGGATATTTCAAGAATATTAATAGGGTTATTTTGGCTGTTGTTTTGTTACTGTTATGCTATACCAATCTACAATTCTAGACGTAGAAAAACAAGAATAATAATATTATATATTATACATTATATAGGAAAATGTAGCTATATACAAAACAGTTATGTTTTTGGTTCATTTTCATATGCATACATGTACAATTATGTACACCATGTACGAAATTTGTATCTACATATATATACATATTTATATATACAATGTTTGGTATCCTATACACACAAACTATATATAGACGTTAAAGCATGTTGTTTTATACAAAATGAACTTTCTTTTGGTTATAAAATTACCATTATTATGCTTCAAGTAAAATATAAAGTAAGAATGCGTGAATGTAATATTAGGCTAATAAAAACCGAAATAATGAAAGGAAAATGCTAAAGAAAATCTATACCTATCTGCTACTACATAAAACCTATGTATGTAGAAATGTATACATAATACCTATACAAGTAATATTATATATCACCGCACTCGTACATATCATTAGGTGTAGCATGAAAGAATGTATCTAATGACATTAATGTTTTATTTTCAAAAATTATATAACCATTTAATTGTTTCGGGGAAGTTTTGTATACGGCAAACATTTATGTGTCTGCACGTGTACAATTTTTCGACTCTTATATGACTGACGAAAAAAAAACATTGCTTTTATGATTTCCTTTCATGCATATTAATTTGAATATACAGTCACGCAATTGTCGTCATTTATATGCGTGTTATTGTGTATGGTTAACAAGGTCACAAAGTTTTAAAGTTAAGTCAATCAAAAAGGATTACAGAAATACGAGGATAAAAAAATAGATAAATGAGTATGTGGCAACGCGGCGTGTCGCAAAGTGATGTCAAAACTTGATTTGCCGCACATAGTTATAGATTAGAAATCCATTCCAATAACAAAGATTCATAGTACAAAACATTTAAATTTTTTGGTTACTTGTCGTAAGGTGGTTTTTTACGTCTGGCTAGCTTTTCGAGCTTTCACTTTTCAGTGAGACTAATTCCAGAATTAAATTGAATATGTTTTCGAAAAAAAATACTTTACTTTATATGTAAGAACTTAGCTTATTCAACTTTTTTTTATTTCAAATCAAGTTTCAGACAAATACGTTTTACTTATTTTGGAGGGTCCGTTCCGTTCATCTACAAAAATCACATTAAATCTAATAATTTCTAATTCGATATAATTTTTCAATATATTTCTTTTGTTTGACAAACTATTTTATATCCCCTTTTTATATTGATTAATCCATCTTTCCCTGACCTTTTCCGAATCCATATTAATCGGTTCGTCGTGTTCTCTTCCAAAAAATAGCTGAATGGCGTTAATTTCTAAAAAAAATCTAAAATGCTCTAAGAGTGTGGAGTGAGATCGTTTCACTGGTGAATTCGAATTCGAATTTGAATTTTCCGTTGCTAAAAAATGAACCTCTATTTTATCTCTCTTAAATTACCTTAAATTAAGTCTTTAATTCGGTTGGACGGTGGACTCTTGGAAAATTCATAAATATTTCCAAATTTTCTACGACAGCATTCAGTCTTTTTGGATGGAAATGATTTTCGATCTGTTATATCAAGTTATTATTGTTAATTTCCCTTAAAGATATAATTTTTTATATCAATTAAATGGTTTTCAATTTTATTGACGCAGACCCGTTATTTAATTTCTTGTGTTGATATTCATAGTTATTGACGTTTCTTTCCGAAATGAAAATCAGATTTGAACCTTTAGTAATATCTCCTAGATTTATTTCAAGTGATATTCTAGAAAGTGCATATAGGTTTTTATTAATTTTTCCGGGTTTCAAAGAATCCGGATAAGCCGAAATAAGATCAATAATTAACATACTTTTACAATTTTCAAAAACATCGCTTTATAAGTTTCGTCCTCAATATTTATTTTTTTACCTTTCTTTAGTTTATTAGTCAACGGTTTTGTTAATTTAGCGAATTCCTACATAGAGTTTCGGTAATGACCCAATAATCTGAAAGAAAATCCTCTTGTGTCCCCGGTATGAAATAATATTGAACTACCTTTTTTCTGGATTTGGTCTTATTCCATCTTCAAATACAATTTGGTCCAGGAATGCAGCCTCTTTATGTAAAAAAAATCGGATTTATCCAACTGAATTTTTAAGTCTACATCCGCTAAGGCCCTAAAAAACCCTGCTGAGGTTCTGATATGTTCTTCCAATGAAACATGAAAAGGATTATATCGTCCATATATAGACAAGACATATTTTATTTTGCAATTCTCGAATTGAAAAGTCGCGGCGAAATTTTAAGCTAAAATGGCAAACGGGTTTATTCGTAGTGGTCATTGTCCACTGCGAAAGCCGTTTTCTTTACGTCATCGAAATTTAGTTAGTAAGCCGATGCGAAGTCCTGAGTTGAGATTTGCATACATTTACCCAACTTAAATGAAACATCCGAAATAATCGGTATTGGATACCTGTTATCTACACATATAGTCTTCTCGTTCATATTTCTATTGTCTATTACTAACATCAATTTTTTCCCGAAGCATCGGATTTGGAAACGTTTCAAACTGGCGAGTACCAAGTCGAGATTTATCAACGTCCATGGGTTCAGCCCGATCATGATTGTTTTGATTGTTTGGATTAAATCTATTAGTATTATCATAATTCTAACGATGATTTTAATAATTAGAACGGTTGTTGTAATTGTTGTTATAATTGAAATTATTATATCTCCGACGATTGCTACAACTGTTAAAATCATTTGAACTTTGGAAGTGTTGATTAAAATTTATTTGATCTTTGGGATTTTGGGCCGCAGCAAATCCGTTGCGATTTACCGCATTTTAATTCCTTGTCAATTTTTTTTGCAAAGTTGTGAGTCATTACGTTAGTTTTATAAATTGAATTTACATATATTAACAGTTTTGGTCTGTCGCGCTGCTCCTCAATAGCAATTTCATACGCTCCGACCAAATTAGTTGGCTGTCTAGTCTTAATGGCTCTCTGCATTCAGATATGAAAGATCTTAAACCCTAATCGTTTCTGTAAGCAACTGCTCTGCCTCGTTACTAACATTTTTTGCATATACCTTTTGGCTTAGCAAAACAGAAATATCCAGAATTTGTCTGTAGAAGTGCTTGATATTATTTGTAGTATGTTTAAGTAAAATTAATTATCACCTCTTTCAGTAAAGTGGTTGTTTAAATAAACATTTAAATCAGCCCATTCAAGATTATTACCGTGCAATTTTAACACCGACCTTGCGTTACCGGCTATTTTATTTTAACCACGCCACCATGAAGGTTGGACTGCCTCCGGAGCTACTCTAATTATGCTGAGGCATCCGTCAAATTGTTCCAGATTCCGGAAAACACTTAATTAAATCAAATTAGTTTCGTTCATGCCATGCAGCTGTATAAATATCGGATGATGTCTTTATTTAGATAAATGCAATGCCTGTTTTATTTGCATTGGCCGAATACATAACAACATATATATGGCCTTAACAACTTTTATTGGTCATATCAGTTCTGAAAAGGCAGTGCCGACCGCTAGTACACTATATCTGTCTTCAAGACCGTAATCAGGAATCATTCTAAGGAACATGTAACCGAACTGCTTTGATATTTATGAGAATTTCATGCTTTATTGTTGTTGCATTTAATAATAACACACAACCTTTGTCCTTAAGCATAAAATCTTTTACCTATGTACAAATTTACATACCATTTATGTTATGGTGTTTTTTTAATTAAATCAAGAATTTTCGTGTTTTTTCATATTAATTAATAGAAAATTGGCATCTTCAACTTCGCCAGAAAAGGGTTCGGACCGATTATGATGGTAATGAAAAGAACATCTTTTATATCTAGTGCACGATTTTTTTCATCATCAAAACCTTTTTTTCTTTGCTTATGAGATTTTGAGTATCTCGTATCTATTTTTCTTTTATTATAGAAAGTGGGCCGATTTTATTGATGTTGTTTTATGGTGGGTCGATGAAAACAACACGGAATATATCTATATACGATAATAATGACTATAACCTGACAAATCGATTTCGATTAT
The DNA here is from genome assembly GCA_024741295.1 of Macrocera vittata. Classification (NCBI taxonomy): domain Eukaryota; kingdom Metazoa; phylum Arthropoda; class Insecta; order Diptera; family Keroplatidae; genus Macrocera; species Macrocera vittata. Next base: position 9,469 of record JANTEX010276360.1, on the reverse strand, counting down.
CGTTTGCTGATGGGTCGCACTGTGTACGTACAAGGGTCATGAAAAAATGTATAAAAATGATTATGATGATGATGCAATAAGACCATGTAACTTATACCATATCTTATGTCTGGTTTGAACTTGTATATGTGTATGTTCTATATAGTCAACAGTGTATAGTATACTAACATTGGCATATTACTCATAAAAATCAAATACATGGAGATTGATGTACCAGTGTTGAAAGGCGAACATTGAAAATCTTTCGAATCATTTAAACTGAAATTTAGTTAGAATTAAACTTTGGATAATTGTATTGAATTTTATTATAATAAATTTAATTTATTTTTCCTTCTGAGCTTTTGTCTTGTAATACATTTTAAAAATAATTGGTAGCTGCGCTGGTTTTGCGTACGGAAATAATGTGTGTTGTCCTGTCCGTTTTTTCCTACATTTGAAAATGTTGTTATGTCCCAAAATAAGGGTGTCATCCTGTAAAACTTTTATGAAAAATATATGAAAATGTTTCCCTTTATATAAAAGTAATGGCATACATAATAACGGATATTTTCTATTGAAATGCGGATAATACTTTATGTGCATTAACATATAATTTCATTATATGACGTATATATATATATATATAGGAGTATCTAGTTAAATTCTTTTATAATCAATCTAATATTATCCGTTTGATATTTTTAATATTAGATTTAATGACGTTTTAAATATATTAATATGAATACAAGAATCTCTCGAAGAACCGTCCAATTCGGATTTACATACATATATTAGGGTGAAATGTATTATTAACTTTATTAATTATTTAAACGATTTTTTTATCGGCGAAATTAATTTTTCCTATGAAAGATTGAAGTAAATCTAAAAAAATCCCTTGAAAAGATGGGTGACGAGTGGGACTCGAACCTACGATCATAGAATTTACCGTCACCACATCCATTCGAAAGCTTAGTTTAGATTAGAAACCAGTTCAATGAATTTTGTCATGTTTCGATATTGTATACCAATTCGTACGTCATTGACTTAATTACAGCCTCCGCGTATATATTTGCATATATATAATCAAATCTCAATACGGACTTATTTCTAAGTTACTTTGGACTAGCTTTCGAACGGATGTGGTGACGGTAGCTCAATTGGTAGAGCATGGGACTGGCATTTCTATGATCTTGGATTCGAGTCCCACTCGTCGCCCATATTTTTTAAGACATTTTTCATTTGAGATTCACTTAAATTCTACATAATAAATATTGTTTATTTTGTAAAACAAATTCCTCGTTACAACTTCAGCAAAACAAACTAGAACTACTAGACTTTTGTGAGCATTTCAATTATCTTAATTAGAATAAAATTGCATATAAAATATCTCACTCCAATCAGTAACTTTTTAGAAAAGTGTGAGTTTATATACGAAAAGTATATAAATTATAGATTTTTCAGTTATTTTAAATATTTTTAAGTGAAACTTCTGTACACATTTTAACAAATTTTAGTTATGGCGATTGGAATGAAAATTTTGTATATGGACATTTTCTAAATTATATTAGAGTGCAGTAGAGAGTAAAGGTCCGATAAATAAGATCCTTAAAAAAAACTTCATGCACCGAACTAATTTTTATGAGTGCCTCACCGCGATTCGATTTGTGGCAGTGTTGTCGTCTTTAAATTCGTCTCAAATGGTATTTCACGGATTTTACCCCAGCTTTCCATATACCACCGAAGTGGGGAGAATCCAGTAGGATGATCTACCGTATAATCATATACCGAACGACTATTCGTGCTAGAACAGATTTATATTCGGATTCACATTTTCTGACAAATTTGTTTAATTCTGCAACCGTTGATACGCTGCTAAGAATGCCGTGGTCGATAAATAACTTGACACCGCCAGATGTAGTTCTTTTTCACACAGCCTCACTAAAACGACTACGGCATCGTCCGATGGTTCTCTCTTGTTTGTCATATATAAAAACAAGTTTATGAAGTCGCCAACGCATTGTGAGATATTGGGTTCGACAATAAGATTATCGTTAAGAGACACACCTGTTGTTGATGAAGCATCGAAAAGTTGGACACACCGTTGGAGGCTTAGAGGACGCCACGATGTGACGTATTATAATTTTTCTCAAAGTTGATTTCCGATGGACTACATGTTGTCTTGCCTCTGATAATCTTGCATAAAGTCAGTATACATTCGCTTCAATGTTGTCATCAAATTGCGCTCGAGTGACGCCTTTTTTTTAACGTTGCTCTGCGTGAAATTCACGATTTAGACGAAGTCTCGTCAAATGCCAATGAGATCATGTAACGACTATCTGCATTCCGATAATGTGGCACTGCTTTTAGTTATTAAACACGAATCCGAAGCATACTCTGTTAATTCGTGCAAGCGATGAATTACGCTGTTACAACCACGAACTAGGACGACTGCAGTAACGCAGATGGTTCAGATTTTTAGGACACAACAAATATTTGCACGGTTGAGATATCAACAGTTTGTGTCGAAGCATTAGGCCACTGGTGGCTCGATGATTGATTCGGCCAGGATTTGGCATACATTTGATTAGGAGCAAAATGATTCACAGTAACTTGAGTGGATGACATCGCTTGATTTGGTGAGTACTGATTCGAATGAGTCAATTGCTGCCGCTTGATTTGAAGATTTAATGACTTAATTAGATTGATCAATGTCCATGTTTTGCTTTCCATAAACGAATCATATGCAGATTGCATAGATTGTTTTCATTATTCCTTTCGGCATTAAATATTAACAAAACATAACAGTCATCCAACTTCATTAGTAGTTTGGTATACTTCTTTGAGAATGTGAAATTAATTTGTGCATTTTCGCGATCGTTTCTATTTTGGTACTTGTGACGGATTTACATTAGCGAAAATTTCAATTTGGATTGAATTTTCGATTTTTGAACCACTCCTATTGTTTTGATGAACAGTTGTCTTGCATTGGTCAATGAACGAGTCAAATTAGGGGAGGAGGGAGCTAGTTTCAATACTTTTCACTCTTTCAGTTTATTTCAGTGCGACTGCATTGTATGTAAGATTCTTCCTTTCTCTAATAATCGGCATAATGTATTATAGCTGGTCCGAAATGAAGAATTTGTTAATGGCTGTTTTTTGTCTACAGTTCTTCTAGTTCTTGAAGTTCCTGAAGCCAGACAGGACATGATATCTGATACATCTTCAATTACCGGAAAACTTCAAAGTCTGTCATAAAAGATGTCACATTTTTTTGGCTGAACTTCACAAAAATAAAGTCTCCTGCTTTCAGAATATCGTTATCTGACAATTTTCTTCGTTGACAATCATATTTACTCGTTTTATCAATACTTATATCTGAATCGAACGAAAATCAATATCGGGGCGGATGTATCTGATGAATCTTCAAATTCAACAGAAACCACCTAGTTAATAGAATAAAACAATAACTTACATAATTCAAATATTACAAGCTTCAAGGTCAACGGCTTTTATTCGTTTCGAAGTATTTTTTTACCATTTCAAATTTTCTAAATTCCCGAGCCACTCAATTTCAGGAGCACGAGTATATATCCGACCTTTTCACGTTCCCGATTGCTCTTTTATTTTGAGTACAGATTAATAGACGCAAGTGAATCTAATGCAGCGGAAGCAGGTGATTCCGTGACGTTTGTTGACAATTCTGATAAATTCCAGATTGTAGATGAATCTTTGTGAGCAAGGTTTTATGTAACTTCTGACATTGGCCGATCGACCACTTAGTTGGCTGCAAAATCTTCACCCTAAATCGCCAGTCTGTTGGGTGGCCACATTCCTGGCTTTTCAAACCCGGCAATAATATGTTTTCTGTAAAGGCACGACTGCAATTCGAGATAGCTGAGGAATAACATATATAGAAATAGTCCGCTCCGCATTGTTTGCCACAAAGTCATTAAATGCAGCTCTTAAATTTTGCTTTAAAGACTAAGATACTGACAGATCTAGGTCTTCTAGATCATGGAGAAAAATTCGAGCGATAAAACGAGCGATAAATTTCAAAAAAACGACAAACAGCCAATCTAAACACAATTTCCCAACACGCTCGATTTCATCTGCATGAATTGCTAGACTAAGGGTTGAACTCTATGTAAACATTGTGGGAGAAATGAGTAAGTAATGATACTGTTCGCTTTTGCTAACAATATTTTTGTTTGTTCTCAAATTCAATGAAAACCAATAATATTTTCTGTAATTAGAATGCATTACTTATATTTAACAAATAAAAGGTATAAAATAGGTGCAGTACTTACCGTTGAATATTCAAAGTCGGTCTAATACGAAATTTTACATTTTGTACAGAAAAAAAGTTCTGTCAATAAAATCTGTAAACCACTAAACTAAAAACTCATATTGCACTTAGTCCGCTCTCCGCTATACACTTATGTTGCTTCTGCTCACTGTAAATTTTGAATTAAATATATACATTTTGTTCATTCAACCCATGTTTAATTCATTCTATCAACCAGTCCGTTCTGCTGAGGTGTATACGAATTTTTTTTAACTTCATATGTTGTTGCACCATTTCGTACCGTTATCAAATCTTTAAGTTTTCACGAGTTCATTTGTTTGATTTCGAACAAAATTCTTAGCACGCCAAAACTACAGATTTTGATTTCAGAAAGTAAACGAAAACTTTTCTAGTAGAATAACCAATTATTGTACCTATGTTGCTCGTTCAACTTTCTTCCATGTAGGGAACTCAACATTATTTATCTTCACAAAATGACGTACGTATACATGTATAATTTCCCCAATCCTAAATGTCCATCCCGATTGCAAGTTCGCGTTTTAAATTGGACATCGTCGAAGTTGTTTTGGCCCATTTGTCGATGGCAAAGAAATAATTCAAATCCTGTTTTAGCAGCTATCATACCAACAGGTTGTCTCGAATTAAGTTTCGGTTGATCCAACGATGCGCTTTTGTTAATCAATAATTTTACAACCATTCGCAATATATCGGACTTAATGACCATTTTTGATAATTTGACTAATCGAAAGTAAATTTGGCAACTTCGGGTTGATCGTTGAAGTGGGCTATTACGTTTCCAAATTGGTCTACCGGAATTTGGTTATTATTTGCTACCATTTTGTTTGCCTTTGTTATTTGAATCTTCTATGTTGTCCAACCAATCCTTTTTTCATAGTCTATAAGGTTTTAGTTTTATTTAATTCTGAGCAGATGGCCTCATTGAATGTCTAAACATTAATCCAGATAATCATGAGTATATATGAGTTGCTTAGAGGATCTTGCAAACAATGCGAGTAATACTAAGTCACCGGAAAAATCGAATATACTTAGCAAAAATCGAAAGCAGAACAGAAAAAGGCGAGGACGAATTATTAAAGATACAGTAAAACCCAAAATTTGAACCACCTACATTATTGAAAAATCATGTGGTGAGAGCAAAAGGAAACAAATTGTTCGTATCGAAGCAACTGGATGATATAGTTTAGTAAGAAAAGAAGATGAACGTCTTTTAATTTAACCAATCGAAAAGTGCAAAACTAGATAACAATGTGGCCTTGAAAAGCTTACCGAAACTGAACCATACGGAAAAAAATGCTGTTTAATGTACGAGTAGCTTTAAAACTAAATATAAATCAGCTCCCTCAAATATCAATGAAGTCCAAAAATTGGCTCTGAAAGTCCTGTAAAAAATTCGATTATGTACCATAGTTCAAATTTACGTAAAAATGATTTGAAAAAAATAACTTGACCGTTGAATATGTGGAATGTGGATAGTTTTACTGGAATTCTTGAACCGAACATATATATTTAACATTCATTCAACCATATATTCTCAAAAAGCAAGACCATTACATAACATTGGATTTAAATATGTTTGGTATGAGTTTGGACAATGTTTGCTCGTTTATCAAACAAAAACAATTCCAAAGAAAACAATTACTCTAAACAATATTATTACCCACACTATATTTTTGTTAATCCCTTTTACTTAACCTAGATTTTAGGTAGGCCAAAAATGTGCATATATGCAAATTTTTTGATCGATTGTATCATAGTAAGAAGGGGTATGTAGTGAAATAATCTACTTTTTTTAAACTAGTAAAAAATATTGTTATGAGCATTTTGCAATATTTAAGTTGCAATATCAAAGATAAAGAATAGGTGATTGATAAACAAAAACAAATTGTCTTGAAATGATTACAAAATTGTAACATAAATGTTGACAAACCCAGGTATATATTTATACACGATAAATATTTAGAAGAATCCTCAAAGAAAATTCCGAATTTTTTGGAACAAACCTGATTTTATGCTGAAAAACCCGATATTTTTCAATATAAACCCGATCTAATTTTTTTTTCGTCTGGAAACACTGTCACCATCACTTACGATATAATATGCATACAAACAAAATATAGGCGATTTTTCTTCTTTTATTCAATCCTCTAGATTTTTAATTGCTAAAAAAGGTTCTGAACCAATATTCACAATGATGAATGTAGAAGTTAGAGACGCGTGACGCTTCCAATCAAAGCCTCATAAGAATGAATAGCCACCATAGTGGAGCAAGGAGAATTGTTTTTCACGGTCTGGAAACCTCTTCGTTAATTTAATAAACTGAGAGAATACAAAAGTTATCTTGGACCTTCGTAAGAGCTGAAGACCGTGAGGTCTTCTTAGCAAAATTAAAATTAAAATTTAGTATTCTCTCGAAAGCTGTATACATGTTTTTGAAATTGAAATACAGACGAAAGTTAGACAAATGACAATGCAGAAAATATTACAAAACTTCTAGAAACACACTTTCCTAACACCTCTAGCCCAAATTTTGAAAAATTTCATTTAAAATTTCAAGCAGTCACGTAATAGTAGTAACCTTGTATTTAAATGTTTGCTGAAATCTTTAATTGAGATACATTGCCTAAACCGCCATTTATTACCTAACCTAACATCGATAAATCTTTTAGCTGTAACTTTAAAAGAAAACATTGATTATGACAATATGAAATACAGGGCGGTATATTTAGTTTAAATTAATAGTAATGTCATATGATAAGGTCCACATGTGTATCCTCGATCTTATTCAAGCACATGCATCATAGTCATGCCATTCAGTTTTATAATAGAAAGTGAACAATAATTTTATTCTTATAATTTCACACTGACTAATACCACATACTAGTATCTTCTATAAAAGCGTACAACAAATCTACGTTTCTTCACACATGCGAAATCATCAGACCCATAAGAGTTTTCCAATTAAAACTAAAACAATTCACATTTCAATTAAAATAATTTTATGCACATACACTAAATAGAACTGGGTGTAATATGCTGCATATATAAACAACAGCGAACTAAAACAATATCCATAATTCATCTTTAATTTTGGGGTGTCATTGTGTTTCTCGCTACATTAACTCGGCCTATTTTGTTTACGGGTGGTGTTATACATATAATAGCACCTATATCCTTACCATTCCATATACTCATATAATCGTAAAATGGAAATATTTATGCGGGCGACCGAGGTATTATGTTGTACTAGTATAGAGTATGGAATGAAGAGTTATACAGATTGCAGTTATATTCCAATGTATATAACAGTAGAAACAGAATATTCACAGTGTTTGACAGCCAGTCCAGCCCATCAACTGTGTTGTGGTAGTTTAAGCACTAAAAGCTAATGTCGCTTACATCATGTTTTAACCCCTTGTGTATACTGTATATGAGAACAACAGTTAGTTAGTGCCTATACCAATATAATTTCCTATATATGTGTATGAATATAATATAAATTATAGTAAATATAAAGATACAAGCGTTTATTATTATATCAAACAATTGTCGCACAATAATCAAATAACGTTTTTATCCATATAACATATACGGAAAATATTTTGAAAAATACAAAAGAATTTGAAAACCTCTTCAAACGAACCATGTATGCGACAACGTGCAGGTCACAGGCACAACTCTTTATCCAATTCAAAACCACTTTAAAAATATCAGAAACTGTATTATATTTGGTTGAGGCATAATATGCAAATTTTGTTTAATAAAATGAATATTTTAATATTATTCAATGTACATTTACATAAATCATCACAGCGTTAACCGTGTTAATATAACACATATGTAGGTATATACGTATGTTACATACGCCAACAAAAATCATTTAATAGACATCTATGACTCTTAGCAGAAATATCATTGCAACTCGCAACCCTTTCACATTATCAGGATATAGGAAATAGGAAGGTATTTTATGGTTTCAATTTTAGTATATGCGTCGTCGTTCATTGTTCCAGTAGATAAATTAGAAATCTGTTGTCGCGAACGACGGTTGGCGCCGGAAACAGTCATGTGTTTGTAAATATATTTTTAGTCTTTGAATATTTATTATTTATATATGTACTCTATTTTCACAATGATTCGTAAAGCATAATTTAAACTTTATTTGGTGATATCTACATACATATGGCAAAAAGCTTTTTTCAATACCAAACATCGTAACAAATTTATTTTGCTACATTTTCCACATACTCCAACTCGATTTTCCCAACAGAAGGGAGGGAGGTGGTTGCGGAGGCAACTGCTTTTGAAAGAGCAAGTGCTTTTGGAAGGACGATTGGCCCTTGTTTAAAATCAATAAATAATTCCCTGGATGTCTAAAATTCTAACCTGAAAAATATAAACACAAAACTTTCATTTCACTAATCGATAGAAAACCTAGAAAACGATGCCATATCCTAAATTAGTGGATAAATGGGCAAAGAATTAGACAGTATGAATTCAAAATCAAGCCGTTTTGGTCCACTAATGGTGAATTACTCTTAAGGGTTTAGGAAAACGTTGATGGAATCGCCAATACGTTCTTTAAATCTCAGATGACAACTTTTGTTAACAAAGGAACTAAGAGCAAAGATGATTCGGTATTATCTTCTTTGATACATTGTCAAGTGTGGGACATTTGCCTACTCCTGAGCAGGTTAAAAAATCATATCCAAACTTAAAACCAGAAAAGTTCGGTTGGTGACGCTATCTGAAACATTTCAACCAAATGAAATTAAACATAAATTTCAGTTAAATTGAACTAATTGTATTAGTCCTCTGATCAGTAATTTGCCATCTGAACACTAGTATCGATTTTTATTTAGTTGTGAAAACGCCCACAGCTCACAGTGGGACGTTGGTGAAAAGAAAATGAAATAAAAAAATAAATAAATTTGTAATGAAATTCCAATGTTCAGTGTTGGTGGACCTACTTATATATGTTATAGCTACCAAAAAATATAGATATATATATTATTTCATGGTATTGATATTGTAATCACATACCCACTATGTATTTATTATAATAAAGCGAAAACTAGCAGAGGTGACTATATATATCTATAGCGAAAAGATTTTCAGAGCATAAATCATACATCAGAAACGGACATAGAAATAAATCGATGATTG
>JANTEX010276249.1:0-11580 GCA_024741295.1 Macrocera vittata | reverse complement strand
ACAGCTTCAGTGAAAACTAATCAATCTGATAATTAGGGAAAAATAAGACTTAGAACAGGACGATTTTGTTCAATAGTTAAAAAAAAAATCGTTAAAAGAAATTCTTTTCAACATAGGTGCTCGGCGCCACCTTTTCCATTGGTTCTAGTCTGCTCAAATTTTGAGGTGCGAGATTTAAGTCTGCACAACTTCTGTGAAAACTAGAATTGAATCCTATAATTCTAAGAAAAAGGCTCGTCACACAAAAGCCATTTGTTTGTTTAATACAGGTGTTCAAACACCCCTCATCTCGGTTCGATCCTGCCCAAAAGCAATAGGGTTTCTCATTGTACTACACATTCAGTACATTTTTTTTTGCTCCAATCGTCTTGAAAAAAACGTTTTTGACACACCAATTTTGAAATTTAAGGGGCAAAATCAATACTTTCCTATTTTACAGGTATGGAAGTTTACAAAAAAAACGAAAAAACCTGTTACAATCTTAAATTAACCCGTACATAGTCCATTAAGATAATTAAAATAAATTCATTGCTGTAACAACCATAAAGATCGGTTGTTGCGTTGTGCGTTGAAAGCTTTTCTTCGGTGCGCGATCGCACACATATAAATAAATGTTAGTTCACAAAAGACAAAATTCTTTCAGTAAAATGCGTTTAACAAAAAGCATATACATATATGTTATGTATGTATACCTTTTATGCAATGGTATACAGAAATATATGCACGCGGTAAATACCATAAATATACATAAATTGTTGTGGAAAAATAGCCATATCTAACAATTTACATCTGTTGCATAAATACACTTTTCCGTTGTCGTAAAATAGGTGTAGGTATGTGGCATTTTCTGTTACGAGATTTTATTTTTTTTACAAAATTTTATCTCAAGATGTATAGGCCATATAGTGTTAATTACCAATCTTGTATTATGTTTGCTATATCGCGGCACACACATAGCTTTATATATATGTATACAATAATCAAGTGGCATGTAAACGTACATATATTAGCAACATTCTTTCATTAGTATACTTGTTATGTGTATACATACTATCTATAAAAAGTCTAGATTTGCGTAGCTCACACACCAAAAAAAAAGAAGGCTTTTCTTATTCTGATAGACTGTTTTTTTTTCTCATCCGGCTGATAGGTATGAGAATCGACGAAATGTGTTCGTCATCAATTTTACAGTCGAATCGAAACACATGGAACTCTTTGCTATTGAAAAAAACTGAAGCGTATATATACTCTTAAGGTAATCTTTTAAAAGAGCGTTCTAACAATGAACTTTAGTGGTGTTACAAACATATTGAATAAGAACTTAAAACAATGCTTAAGAAGCCTTGTAAAAGCAAACTTAAAGTACGCTCAAAAAATCTTTCCTAAGTACCTCAGTCTTTTTGAAGCATTCTTGGAAAAGCAGGCTTAAAGATTATTTTAAAATCTTGAATAAGTATTTTTAAAAAAAAAAACTTCTTAAAGAAGAAAGTCTGAGCGCTCTAAAATATTCTTTTTAAGTTAAGCTTTTAAATATTCTTGTATAAGAAGAAGAATTCCAGTAGAGCTGTAAATGTTTGTTTTTTGAAAACTGAAACTAAGATTTCTAAGGAACTTATCCGGAAAACAATCCAGAATCGAACGAAAATAAACTCGGAACCGATTTCGAACCAATTCGGAACCGATAAGGAACCAATCCTGGTCCAATCTGAAACCAATCCTGGTTCAATCTAAAACCAATTCGGGAGTGATTAGGAACGAACTCGGAGCCAATCCAAAACCAGTCCGGAGTTGATTTGGAAGCGAACTAAAACCGATCTAGAACCAATTCGGAACCGATCAGAAACCAATCTGGAACTGTACAACCGATACGGGTCAGGTTTCAAACCCGATTTTAAAGCTACAGATATTGGCTCAGGCACCCTTTTAATTGGTTTACTCATCGAATGTATTAGTGTCTAGAACAATTGTTATTATTTAAGCCACATAAATAAAACTCAAACAATATGTGCTGTGGATAATATATTAGCTGAGTCAAATAATTTAAATTGTGTACGTGAACTATTAATTATGTAGGGTACATTGCATGGTGCTACGAATTACGGATTTATATTAGCTGACATCACAATTAGCAGTGACACTTATCATTTTTTTTTTGTGTGTAGATAAAGGTAGGCCAAAGTAGAACTAATTGGTTCGTGATACAGTTGTAAACAGTTCTCTAATCTTAAAATGTAAACCGAAATTTAATGATACCAAAAATACAAATCAAAACAAAATGATACTAATTATATGAACTTAACCAAAACAGAGATGTTCTCACTGTTTCTCACTTACAAAACTGAATTTTTCTCACCGTTTCTCACATACAAAAGTGAAATTTTCTCACTGTCTCTTACATACAAAACATAGTGTCTCTTGTATTGTTTCTCACATACAAAACTGAAATTTTTTCACCGTTTCCCACACACAAAACTGAAATTTTCTCACTGTTTCTTACATATAAATAGAAATCTTTCTTTCTCTTTCACTCAGAAGTCCTATTTTAAATTTCAAAGGGAGATAGTAAAAAAAAATATTGCGCAATGTGTTGTTTTATAAAATCTCAAACATTTTCTCATATCCCACATCATTTTTAAAATGCTTACCGTTTCTCTCAGCTCTCACATCGGGACCATATCTGCAAAATAAAAAAAAAACTGAATTAGACTAAAAAACCAATAGATTACTAAATAATAAAATTAAATAAAGACAACAGTGAAATCTAGATAGAAATATGAATATCGTCTGATTCCATTAAAAACTAATACACATAAAATATTATGTTATATCAACTTTTTTCAAGTTTTGTATTATCTCGGTCAATATTTTTAGTGAATCAGACAGTTTGAAATAGGGCTGGATTTTTTATCGATATACCGATTTTTTAATTATCGATATATCGATAATTATCGAAAATCTATAATTATGTGCGATTATCGATAATCGATAATTATCGATTATTGATAACCAATAATTATCGATAATGTTTGAAAGGACGGTTGATCACGTTTTTTTTGCTCAACAAAGGTATTTATGTTCGATTATCGATAAACAAGCAAAGTGTAAAACCACAGTTGACTCATTTTTTTTTTGCTCGACAAAGCTATTTGTGCTCGATTATCGATAATCGATAATTCCGGTAATCGATAATTATCGATAATCGATAATTATCGGTAATCGATAATTATGGATAATCTAGTTATCTGATCCACAATAGAAGTCTTTATGAAAAATACACATGACAGTATATTGAAAGCAATATAGCGGCCAGTCTACAGGTAAGATTGTTCATAGAAGCTGTTATCGGCGATATGTACGGAGTGGTTCACCAAGCCGAATGCATTATTATCCAGAAACACTGATTTTAACAAAATAAAAGACTGTATATGTCTATATATAAGTCTCTAGACCCATCAAAGTTGACATCTTTTAAAATCGTTAAAACAAGAAAACTCCTGACGAAACATCAACATCAATGAATTATATTTTTCTCCGAAAATTGATTGGGGCTACTAACAAAAATCAAAGTTGTGAATGGTGCCGTATCACATATCCACTGATCCAACATCGTTGGTTATACAATTTTGTTGCCGAACCCGTGCTATTAAACGATGTTCGAAGCTCTACGCTCAAACAGATGACAATTCATTGGAATTCATCAAAGAATTCCTCATCGAAGTCCCAAGAATTCTTCGAGTAATTAGCCTTCGGCTGCGCTTGAAGGTCATCGGCTATGCAACTGTTACGACAAGACTGAGTAACAAAGTCATATCCACGAACTATCGTAATATTTTGAATGATCTGCTAAAAACAGCATTAGAACGCCCACATTAAATAGTTTCCATGTCAGTGATATTTTCAAAAATTGACCACCTACGTGATCTCTTTGCTGTGGTATGTGCTCTTGTGAATAGTTTTTCAGAATCATACGTCAAAACGTCCATAAGAACCGATTAAAGAATCACTGCGAACTGAAGCTGTTGCCTTATCTACCGACACTGCGATGGAGTACATTTTTCTAGAAATTAAATTTTCTTCGTCAGACATTTTTTCGGCCGTAGCTTATAAGGTTATCGATATAGATGAGGCTCAGCTACCGAAGTATGCCCTATCAGAATTGACCTATCGCTGTGACAAAATCATTATTTGCGGTGAGTTCAATGAAAATCATAACGAGTTAGCTAACGATCGCAGATGTGATCGTCTGATCAAATTGTCATACAAGGTTTGTGCAAATATGTTCTTATCAAACCAAAGTTATACCCGGTCTATATGTATACTGGTTATGACCTGATTTTCGGCCAATTCTAAATTACAAGCGACATCTCATGAGAACGCTTACAGTATTATGCCAGAGACTATGGCTCTTAATGTCTTCTTCTGGAGGACGTGGCAAGTGTTCATTGGAGTCCTGTTTATGGCCACTATTATCTGGATACCATGATATCAGTTAATGAAACAAAACAATGGTTTGGCAGTGACGTAATTTGTGTCTACCGCAAATATAGTCGGACAACGATTAAGCCAAAATTTTCGATATCGCTTAAGGCAATGAATCAGATGCTCTGAGACTGCTATACTTATCATTAAAACTTGGATCATCGAATCATATTTTTGAAAATTCAAAATGGCGGATCCAGGATGGCGGTCATTTTTATTAAATGTCATCGGACATTTCAGTCTTATTGCTTATTTTCATTTCAATACTTGTTCAATTTACACACGAACCACCAACATGTCTCTCACAGGTAGCAAATTAAAATTGAATGATGAAAATATAGTGGTTCCACTATCAAATGCGAAATATTACTAAACTCTCTGTAGTATTAACTAAATTATTTGTTTATTTTACTAAAAAATTTGTTGAAATAACAAAAAATCTTTTATGTTGTTTTTACACAGGCTTCGACATAATTTCCTTTTACCGACGGAGCCAAGACATTTTGGGCTTGGTTAACAAATTATAGTATACAACTACTCGATTAGACTTCGATACACTACAGCACCAAATAAAGAAACAATAGCAAGTCAGGCCTACCAGTACAGTTGGTAAACTACGGCAAAAGTTGCAGGCAATTTGAATACATTTACACCAAAAGATTGTCAAAAACAATTAGAGCTGTGCACAAGTACATAAAAAAAAATCAATTACGAGTACTTTAAAAATCTACTTCTAAGTACATTTTACGAGTACGAGTAAAAATCTCGAGTACGAGTACTGAATTGTGAACAACGAGTACGAGTACTAGAAATGTACTTTAGTATATGTCTCGAGTAAATGAGTTTAAAAAGTACCTAAAAATATGTACTTAAGTACTTATACTAAAAACATGTACATGTACTTGAAAACAGGATACATGAACTTAAAAACAAGTACTTAACACCATATACTTGAAAATTTGGATTGATGTACATCCGTGCATGTACTTTGAAAATTGATCTGGGTGCTTGTTACGGACGAAAAGCAAACCAACAACAGCAAGAAACAACAACAAAAACTCAAAACGCCTTAAAACTTTAAGAACGGATTTTTTTTGGATAGGTTGAAGTTAATACACAATCAGAGCTGCGGGCAAGTACATTAATTTTTTTTTTGAAATTTTCAAGTAAATTTTACTTTCAAAATGTACATGAAAACAGAGCTGTGCGCAAGTACATTAAAAAGTACTTAAAAATTTCAAGTACGAGTACTTTGAAAAACTATTTCTAAGTACATTTTAGGAGTACGTGAACATATGCAAAACAATATACTTAACAAAGAGTACGAGTAATTGAAATTTACTTAAGTACATGTCTCGGGTAAATGTACTTAAAAAATATCTACTTAATTACATACACTAGAAAACAGGTACTTAAGTATGTTACTGTTGAAAATAGTACTTAAGACCATATACTTAAAAAATTGGACTGATGTACATCCGTATATGTACTTCAAAAATTTATCTTTCTGCATGTTTCGGACAAATAAGCGAACCAACAACAGCAAAAAATAACAACGAAGTCACGAAACGAGTTAAAAGTTCAAAAACGGACTATTATTGGGCAGCTTACGGATTTTTCGAAAACATTTAGTCTACTTGTCTACGAGTACTGAATTGTGAACGAGTACGAGTACTTGAAATGTACCGCAGTACATATCTTAAGTAAATGTACTCGAAATGTACTTAAAAACATGTACTCAAGTAAGATACATGTACAAGAAATGTTTTGATTTTTTTAAGTACGAGTACTTAGTAAAAAAAAAAAATAAGTACGAGTACATTGAAATGTACTTTAGTACTTTTGGTAATTAAGTACTTTTTTGCACAGCTCTGCTTACGAGTACGAGTATGTACTTACGAGTACATGTACTTTAGTACTTTTGATACTTAAGTACTTTTTTAAGTGCAGGTAATTAAGTACCGCACAGCTATGCTTGTAAGTACATTTTAGTACTTATGCAAAAACGCATACTTACAAAATTCCGAGTACTTGAGAACATGTCTCAAGAAAATTTGAGCAGTTTCATGAAATTGAACGGCAGTTTAAATGCTCCCGAACTTTTTGGGATACAGGATGCCGTAGGATAGATTTAATTTTTTTTCGACGGTTTCGAGTGCCGGTAGGTGGGAGAGGGGTGTGATGTATTTCATATGTCTTTTTTTTAGTCCAATTTAAAAAAAAATCCCAGTGGGATTTTATTTGGGATATTCTCTGGGATGAATGATGAATTAAACACTGAATATATGAATTATATGGAGCTGTCAATTTTTCACCTCTTGTGGTGAATAAAAAATATTTCACCACTTGCTAGGCTAGTCAGTTAACTTCACCAAAAACCGTGGTGAGTTTGTCGGCAATATACCGTTCGAACCTTGCTTCACTGTACCATAGCACTGCGCTTGCCTACCTATATGCCGCGTATACAAAGAAATCAACATGCACACCAATAAAAAGTGTAAAACGCTGCAAACACATCATGGAATTCAACGAACTCGCACAACAGTGCGTCTGCTCGTATATCGTAAAACATTCATTTATATAATAGTTATTTGCCATTTTATAACCGCAAGTAATTTGTTTTAATTATATTCTACCTTTTAAAAGATCGGTGATGCTGCTGATTGCCGATGTGCAAAATATATATATATGTTCGATGTGTACACACGTTTTTAAATCCTCTGTCGTCACAACTTGTTTTGCGATTGTTCACTCGATGTAACAGACCACCACACATAGGCCGGGACAAGTGCAATATTCGTTTTAAAATCACAACATTGACCTTGACCCGTCCTACGAGTAATGACCAATTTTTAACACATTTTATTTTATTTTTATTTATTTTTGTTCTTCCTATTTGATTACGCAATATTAAATATGATATGGTAGATGTAGAACACTTATTTAAATTAATTTTCCGCTATCCGGTTATGTTAATTAAAACTTTTATTTTTTTTATAACAACAATTGACAACACTCAAACAATATTTCGATGGATATCGATTAGAAAACAATATTTTAAGTGTACCTCTCAGCTGTGTCTACATAAAAGCAGAGCGTCTAGTTTGTGTCCATACAAAAATATAACATTTTTAAATACATATAGGAATTAAGATACAGGTGATGTTGAAAATGTAACATCAATTAATTTGATACTGTATGTTCAATAAATAGTGACAATAGTTATAACAATTACTTCACTGATTTTTTAATGTTTTTTTTTTTTTTTTTACTTATTTACCGGCAAAATGTCGTCATATCAACCAACAATCATTTTCATTTTATTTATTTGGCATACCGTCACATAAAAATACTTAATATTTTCGATACGAGTTACGACTCCACCGAAAAAAAAACAACAACAACGAATAAACATATGTAGCGACTGAATGATAATATTACATTATACACATATATAAATGTTTATAAGAATAAGCTTAAATTTATTTCCTACATAAATTTAAGTACTGAACAAATAATAATAATAAAAAACCCATATATATATACCTAGTCGGCAACAATATATTTCTTCTATTTGTTTTGTTAAAAAAAAAAAATGATAAAGATGACGTCAGCGGATGTAACGGTCGAATTTACAAAAAAAAATAAAAAAGTAAAACAAACACGTGTCATTCTTAACGTATGAATGTTATGAAATGGGTGCGCGCAAGTATGCAGATTTTTTTTTATTCGATAATTTTTAATGATTTATTATTATTATTTAACATTTTTAAAGCAACTCAAACCATATATACTTAAATGTTCTAATTCCCTAATGAATAACATTTATATACATACAGTAATTCCGAAAAATTGCTTGTACGTAACCTCTATCAACCCAATTATAAAAATATGTTTGGTCTTAATTTATAATATATGTATATATAGTTGTTTTTAATTTCCTTCTCAGTTAAAGAAAAAAAATGATATATTAATTACTATATAGCCATATGTCACCATTTCGAAATATTTCCGGATAAGTTTTGTGTAGAAAGACCTTTTATTTCTGCCTTATGGGCAAATAATAATGTGTGTATGGTTTACGAAACGTTACGCTTTAATTAAAAATTGCCGATAAAAAATAAATAACTTCGGACTTTTTTTCTTCTTTCTATTAACAAAAATTTGTGGTAATAAATAACATATTTTTATTGGAGTGGAAAAATTTTACTGAGATGCGTGTTATTTCAATATTTAACTAATCGCCAAATGTTTCGCTTACTCAGCTAGTATTTCGAAAATGTTTCGTTGACTGAACTAATGTTTATGAAATAAATATTAAATTCAAAATTTGTAGTAAAAAATAACATATTTTTATTAAAGTGGTATATTTTTACTGAGATGCGTGTTATTTCTGCATTTAAATAATCGCCAAATGTTTCGTTTACTCAGCCAGTATTTCGAAGTTATTTCGTTGACTGAACTAATGTTTATGAAATAAAGAACAAATACAAAATTTGTGGTAATAAAAACATATATTTATTGAAGTTGAACATTTTACTAAGATACATGTTGTTTCATCAATATTCAACTAATAGCTAATGTTTCGTTAACTCAGCTAGTATTATGAAATTATTACGGTGACTGAACTTAGGTGTATGAAATAAAGAACAAATTCAAAATTTGTTGTAATAAATTACATATTTTATTGAAGGTGAAAATCTTACTGAGAAACATGTTATTTCAACATTTAACTAATAGTAATTGTTTCGTCTACTCAACTACTATTTCGAAATTATTTCGTTGACTGAACTAATGTTTATGAAAAATAGAACAAATTCAAAATTTGTAGTAAAAATTTGCTGAGATTTGTATTATTTCAACATTTAACTGATAGTAAATGTTTCGTTTACTCAGCTACTATTTCGAAATTACTTCGTTGACTCAACTAATGTTTATGAAATAAAGAACAAATTAAAAATGTGTTGCAATAAATAACATATTTTTATTGAAGCTGAAATTCTTACTAAGAAACATGTTATTTTAACATTTAACTAATAGTAAATCTTTCGTCTACTCAGCTACTAATTCGAAATTATTTCGTTGACTGAACCAATGTTTATGAAATAAGGAACAAATTAAAAATTTGTTGTAATAAATAATATATTTTTATTGAAGCTGAAATTCTTACTAAAAAACATGTTTTTCAACAATTAACTAATAATAAATGTTTCGTCTGCTCAGCTAATATTTCGATCTAACTTCGTTGACTGAACTGATGTTTATGAAATAAGGAACCAAATGAAAATATGTTGCAATATTTTTATTGAAGGTGAAAACTTTACTAAGATACATGTTATTTCAATACTCAACTAAAAGCAAATGTTTCGTCTACTCAGCTATTATTACGAAACATTTTCGTTGACTGAAGTAATGTTTACGAAACAAACAACAAATTCAATTACCAATTGTGGTAATTGACCTGCCAAAAATACACTGGTGCTACCTATGAGTTTCTTAACGGCAACAAAATCATTTTATTGAAAACACGTTAAAATTAAAATAAACCCAGTTTACTTGAAGAATCTTACCAAAAGTTTCGATTAAATTCTTCAATTTCCTTAAAAATAAACAAATTTAAATTTTACTTGTATTTTTGCTTCTCGTTCCCCTATATTGAAGTCAGGTTAAACTTACTTTGACAGGTCAATAAATAAAATATTTTTATTGAAGTGGAAAATGTTACTGAGAATCGTATTATTTCAACATTTAACTAATAGCAAATGTTTCATTTACTCAGCTATGCTTGTTGATTTTTAGCTTATACGTTATTTTTTTGAATGTGATTTTTTATTCTTAAGCCTATAACGTCATTTTTTAGTGTGTTGTTGATTTTATAGATTATAACGTATTTGTTTTAATGTTCTTTTCGATATTTTCAGCTTATAATGTCATTTTTTTGCGTGCTTATTGTTTTTTAAGCTTATTCCGTCATTTTTTTAAGTATGCTTGTTGATTTATTCGCTAAACGTCAATTTTTTTGAGTGTGCTTGTTGATTTTTTGGCTTATAACGTCATTGTTTTAGTATGCTTGTTGATTCTTTAATTTGTAACGTCATTTTTTCGAGTGTGCTTGTTGATTTTTTAGCTAATAAAGTAATTTTTTGAATGTGCTGGTTCACGTTTTAGCTTATAACGTCGTTTTATGAGTGTGCTTGATAATTTTTTAGATTAAACCGTCATTTTTTGTGGGTGCTTGTTATTTTTTCAATGTGCTTGTTAACTGTTTTGCTTATAACGTCACTTTTTTTAGTGTGCTTGTTGATTGTTTAGCTTATATAGGTTTTTTTCAATATGCTTGTTGTTTTTTAGCTTAAAACGTGTTTTTTTTTAGCGTGATGGTTGATGTTTATCTTATAGCGTAATTTTTTCTTCTTTCTAATAACGTATTTTTTTAGTGTGTTTGTTTATTTTTTTAGCTTATAACGTAACTTTTGTTTAGTGTGTTTGTTGATGTTTAGCTTATACCGTATTTTTTTTTAGTGTGCTTGCTGATATTTTTAGCTAATAAAGTAATTTTTATATTATAACTAACTTTAGCTCATAACGGTATTTTTATGAGTGTGTTTGTTGATTTGTTAGAAAAAACCGTCATTTAATTGTGTGTGCTTGTTACTTTTTTCAGTGCACTTGTTAACTTTTTTGCTTATAACGCCCTTTTTTTTGTGTGCGTGTTGATTTTTTAGCTTATAACGTGACTTCTGTTTATTGTGATTGTTGAATTTTTATCTTAAAACGTCATTTTTCTGAGTATGTTTGTTGATTTTTTAGCTTATAGCGTCATTTTTTTGAATGTGCTTGTTGATATTTTTAGCTTATTAAGTAATTTTCTGAGTGTATTGTTGATTTTTAACCTACAACGCCATTTTTTTAGAGTGCTTGTTGATTATTTAGCTTAAACCGTAATTTTTTGTGCTTGTTGATTTTTTAGCGTAAACTGTAATTTTTTTGATTTTTTTTGCTTATAGCGTCATTTGTTTGAGTGTGCTTGTTGATTCTCAGCTAGAACGTCATTTTTTTGAGTGTGCTTGTGGTTTTTTAGCTTATGACGTCATTTTTTTG
>JANTEX010276138.1:0-11583 GCA_024741295.1 Macrocera vittata | reverse complement strand
ATGAAGACATAAAGAAAAATGTTGAAAATCTTCTGTTGGAAAATAAGAAGCTAAAATCTGAAAACGTATCCTTAAACCACACCACCAAAAATTTGCTTGAAGAACTGAAAAAAATGAAGGCCGACGTAAATGAGTTAAATCCAAATGGTTTGGCATGCCACATCAATATAAAAGGCATCGAAAAGTCAAATATTGAGCAAATCAAAACAAATGTACTTACAATGGCACAACTGACAAATATATCCATATCGGCTTGTGATATTGAAAAGGTTGAGCAGATATCAAACCATACTGACAAAAGAGCACCTAGTACGCTGGTAAAATTTAAGTCGATAGAAAAACGGAACTCTTTCTTGAAAGCTACGAAAAAACTAAGAATGACAACATCAGTTTTGGGTCAAATTGGGCAAAACAAAAACATTTATGTGAATGAATACCTCACAAAACCGAATAACGAGATTCTCTCTGGTGCTGTAAAATTGTAACGCTTTGGTGTTCAGCATGTATGAACACAAAATGGACATGTATTACTACGCAAAAATGTTAACTCCAAGATCGTGAGAATAGTAAACAAATATCACTTGAACGAAATTGAAGAATCTCTAATTAATCCGTAACTTAATTTCTTTATTATTATAAAAATTTAAAGTTTAGAAAAACAAAAACAATGACTAGCTCACCAATTTTTACAAATAATTTATTTGAAGATGTAGATGAATTTAGTGTTCGATATTCAAGTGTTCATACTAATAATAATGATCTTCGTATATTACAGTGGAACGTTGGAAGTATGTACGATCTGAATAGGTTTGACAATGTTGTTTCCTATATAAACAGCCTTCGATTGAATATGCATATCATTATTGTTGGGAAAACATGGGTACAAAGAGAACATACAGGTCTATACCACATCAATGGTTATACTGGCATATATGCATGTCGCTATAGTAATTTGCCCAAAGCTGGTGGTTTAGCTATTTTTATTAACACTGATTTAGATTTTAAAATTGAAAATATAATTGAAAGTGAAGATTTGTACAGTATAACAATAGCTATAAAAAATCCAAAAATACCAGGGGGAATTTTTTATTTAACTGGCACATAAATAGACCACCTTATTCTGATAATTTCGAAAATTTTGTTTCCAAACTTGATAACATTTGCTCTAAAACAGATAATTATCCCAGTATAATTGCTGGTGATATTAACATTGACATGTTTGAAAATTCCAAAAATATTAGCCACTACAGAAATTTGATTAGTGCTTATTGTTACGAACTTTGCAATACTAATTTTACTCGAATACATTATAATGGTAGAAAGACACTGATAGATCATTTTTTGTTTGATAAGACAGCTAATATAAAGATTATAAAGTCGATACAATATGTCATTCATTTAGTGATCATAATGTTGATATTCTCCATGTTCCGTTCAACGTTATAACGACAAAATTTATAACAAAAATTCTCAGACAAACAAATTACGAAAATTTCAATTCGAAGATGTCTCAAATATATCATGAAATACCAATAACAAATGATCAAATTTTTTGTATGATTTTTTTATAGACAAGTTCAAGTCAGTGTTATCAGAATTTACCAAAATTGAAAATAAAAGAATTAGAAAATCTGACGAAATCTGTCCCTGGATAACAGAAAATTTAATATTAATTATTAAATCGAAAAACAGACTTTGGTCACGATTAAAACGCAATTTAGATGATTTAAATCTAAAATTAGAATATGAAGAACTGAACTGTAGAATAAAAATATATAAAATTAAATGTAAGCAAAAATATTACGAGAAACTATTTAAAGATTTGGATATGAAAAAGACCTGGACAAACATTAACGAAGTTTTAGGGCGAAATAAGAAGAGCGCCATTATTGATGAGCTTATTGGCTCGAATGGAAATTCAATAAAAAATGAATTAGAAATAGCAAACCTGATGAATAATTTCTCTTCAAAAATTGGCAAAAATTTAGCTGAAAAAATTAATAGTAATAACTGCAGTAGTTCAAATATAAATCACTTCTCAACGCTAACAAATTGTCCAAATTCAATATATTTTGAACCAGTTGATTCTTCAGAAATTTTTCTATTAATAAATTCCCTAGATAACGGAAAAAGTCCTGGATATGACGGATTATCAGTCTCTGCAATAAAAAAATGTTCCCTTTCAATCGAACCATTTTTAACAAAAATATGTAATCACATGATTTTAACTGGTTTATTTCCAAATAGTTTAAAGATAGCAAGAATTACCCCAATTTATAAATCCGGCAATAAAAAAACACCTTCAAATTACAGACCTATATCTGTTCTTCCAATTTTTAATAAAATTCTCGAATCGGTTATAAATAAAAGATTGATGAAATTCTTACTTTCAAACAACTTTTTTTATAGACATCAATATGGGTTTAGACCAAATTGCGGAACAGATATTGCCATTACCGAATTATTGAATAAGATTTATTTGGACATTGATAAAAGAAAAATTGTTAGTGGATTATTTTTAGATGTATCTAAAGCTTTTGACTGTGTAAATCACGAAATTCTTCTTGAAAAATTAAAATACTGTGGAATAAGAGGACTGCCATTATCATTACTAAAAAATTACCTGACAAACAGAAAGCAGTTCGTCAGAGTCGGTCATAATGAATGTGCAATGTCTCCAGCAGTTATTGGTGTTCCCCAGAGAAGTATTTTAGGCCGCTTATTTTTCTTAATATACATAAATGATTTCTCAAAATTACAGTTTAAAGGTTCGCTATATCTGTACGCTGATGACGCCGCACTTTTTTACACCAATGAAAATGTAAAATTAAATGTACTAAATATGCAGCACGATAAGTTCTATCACGGCTTTAATTGCTGATTAAACGTATAATTCGTTAATGAACAGTAATTTCATTTTCATTTTAAATTTTTGTCTTCCAAGAATCTAGATCTGCTCTATGCTATAACATCGACTATCACTTTTTTGAACTGATTGCTTTGCGACAACCATAAAGGTTAAGATGGCACAATTCATCGGCATCTATCGTTCATCGATTGCAATATTTTTGTTCCGTGGCTACTTTAAATACTACTTTTACCAAAACCGATGTCGACAGAATGTGCAGTTTATAGATAATCCTCCAAATGAGTTGCTTATGATTGCTCGACTAACATGATTCAGCTAACAGTTCCAACACGGGAGACGGCCCGTCCAGATTTTAGCCTCATTAATTTACTATCGGTTGAAGTTATGAATACAATTACAGTCTTCGAAATGGTTTGCTTAGTCGATTCGAATCAGGATATGGGACTCACAGTTTAAAAGAAGTCACAACGACATATTCGATGCTATATTTGTTAGGGAATTAGGCACATTATTTGGGCTACTCCACTAGTGCTCAGCACCGGTGTTTCTAAAAGAGTTGACTGTTGATCATGAAAGTATACGTACCGATTATCCAAACGTTATTATTTGAAAATAGTGACCTCACTTGGGAAGACCATTTAAGGACTATTGTATCAAAGATGTATAAATTTTCAGAAGATCCTTCTGGTAACTTTAAAATATCTTACCGATATACATTCGAATCAATTTAGTAAAATATTTATTACTAACATAGTATGGTTGCTACTTAATTTTTGAGGTATAAAAGTTATATCTTATCATCGAAAAGAATCTGATAACTCTAACATCGACTGCTTCTCTTAGTATTGAAGAACGTTGACCTCGGTACCAAATTCGATATCAAATCAGGGCTGTACGGCGGATGATCTATCAATAAATGTGTAAAGATTGATCAGTTTCGGTGGTTGGTTTCTCATTTCTCAAAACCCTTTAGGTGAGATAATGGTTGTGTATCACGCAGAATTGACCGTTTAATATTCTACTAACAGCACTGTTGCAACCTGACCATTTATACAGAAGAAACAAGGCACCATTCACGCGCTACTAACTTTTATTTCGGTTAACTCGTCTTAAAGAACCCATATGGTATTTAATTACGGGCTAATATGCATAGACTTAAGATCCGTCGACTGTTACGATCTTATAAACGTCTTTAGAAGCACCGTTATCAAATTTGTATCGAGTATTCTTTGGACCAATCGACTCGAGCTTATTTTTTTTTGAGCGATTGTCAAATCATGCACAATCCAACAGCTCACATTAAATCACAAAACTATCTTGCAATATCAGTTCACGCTCAGAATCGATGTTGACTGGCCACATCAACTGATTTTGGGTGACCTCCACGAAATTTTATCCAGGAGCAAACTACGACTACAATTAAATTCGGAATTTGGCCCGGGACGGAGGTTCATCATCAAAAATAAAAGCTATATGATCGACACACTGTTGTTAAAATCATTGAAACTCATCTATCTAAAATGATCACGATTTAATTACATTTTTGTGGATGACTTTTACAAGTCACTGCTGTAACGAACAGAAATGGCATTCATCTGACAATGTGTGACGTATTGACGTAATTACTCTAAAGTTACAATCTCTGGCCAATTTCTAGATGCTAATAATATCCTTCAAATGGACTTCTACGGCTTTCTATCGTTACCAAATTGATACCTATGTATACACTTCTTTATCGCGAGAACTTTCAGTCGGATTGGAACAGCATGCTAGTTATTCTTATCGCAGCCATATCACCTGAACATGCAATTATGAGTGAGCCTAAGAGGCCTACAGTGTATATTAGTGTCAAAATTCATATCAGCCTTCAAATTGAACCAGTTTAATAGTCAGGATTCGAGTGTAAGCGGTTCACATTTTAACATTAATTTAGATGAAAGGCAGAAGTAACTGAAACAAAAACTGCATATATTATAGAACGTGGATTGAGATTTTTGGGTTCCCTAATTTGACAAAATCTCCTGTGCAACATACAGTCGATCCGTACAAAAGATTGCCGATGACTTTTAAGTCAAATCAAATATGAGTATTCATAACTAGAAAGAAATATATGGCAGTTGAAGAACTAACGTCACTGATCCATGGTAATACGTAGCTTCAAATGCAGAAATTTTGTCAAAAATGTTTATACGATCAGATTTAAAAGGCTTTGGCCACCATCAGCAAGGACACAGAAAAAAAAGTAAAACTGCTTGAAGCCGAATTGCTTTAATTGTCGAAATATTTACAAACTTCCGAATGGATTCGTCGTGCGAAGTGCAAACAATACAGAGTAAAACCACATTGGTGGTGGACGAATTGTTCTTCTTGAAGAGTAACTCAAAGAAGAACAATCACACAATGAGGTACTGTTACCGTTCGCATAAGGCATAGTTGAATGTTGTGCAAATAACTGTCGAACTGGCAACAGGAAAGGCAAACACACGCAAAATTTTGAGAATGCAAAGGCAATGCTTAAACGCCAAAACAAGGAGC
Organism: Macrocera vittata; assembly: GCA_024741295.1. Lineage (NCBI taxonomy): Eukaryota > Metazoa > Arthropoda > Insecta > Diptera > Keroplatidae > Macrocera > Macrocera vittata. The sequence continues at coordinate 6,179 of JANTEX010276138.1, read as the reverse complement.
TAAACGCAAAATTGACTGATATCGAAACGTTCCAGCCAATGAAACTAACAAGTTTAGAGAATAAAATCATTTTTGAGGAACAATTAGATAATGAGACAAAGAAGCGACTGTTGCAACAGAAAGCCAACCGTAAGCTGGACGAGTAATGCAGGAATCTGATTGCGTTTTAATACAGGAAAGCTGGTGAGAAATTTAGTCAGATAAATCAAATCAAGGACCTTGGCGCTCTTTTTGATTCAAAATTCGTCTTCAATGATCACGTCAAATGCATTGTTGTGAAGGATTACTCTATGATTTGCTTAATGAAGAGGATTTGTATCGAAATCACCGACCCGTACACACTGAAAAGTGTGTACTGCTCGATAGGTTAGATCGTTGCTGTAATATGCATCTGTGGTCCAGTTTACGCGGTTCATGTAACTAAAATTGAATGTATTTCTATTGTATGGACTTTGGCAATGGAATTCTCTAAAAAATCTGTGCAAAATTATTTACATTAGGATTCGGAAATGTTACGACATTCGAGCCTGAAGTAGACGAGATTCATCCTATTTAAAATATGAAAAACCCGAGGAAAGATTCGATGGTCTTTTCCAAATTTACTTACCATTTTGGACGAATCATTGAAACGTGGTTATATCAAAAATCATTGAAAGAAAACACAAGCTATATTCATTTTCACAGTCAGCTGTAAAATCTTAGTCTAATAATTTGATTGATATTTGTTCTTTTCCAGCGGTCCTAAAAAAAAAACTTTAAAATAAAATATATGCTACAATTGATAACCGACGAAAATCAACGTCTTTCGTATGTGACGTCCCACTTCGCAGAAACACAGTTCGCAGAATACCTGTTGAAAGGATCCCATGAGTCATAAAACCCACGAGGCAGAGTTCTGACGAGGCTGAACCCCAGTTCGCAAAATCCCACAGGGCAGAAATCTCACGAAATGGCAAGAAATCTACCACAAATCTCAATTGGAACTGGGATTTCTGCCTCTTGGGATTTCTGCTATGTGGGATTCTGCGAACTGGCTTTTTGCTGTGTGGCGTGTGATTTCTGCCTAGTGGGTGTCTTCAAACTTTGATTCTGCGAGCTGGGATTCTTTAAAGTAGCATTGCACCATTTCCTACGCTTAGTTTATTGAAAATTTCTGCGATCAATCAGTGGCGTCCTTTCAGATTTTCCTTAGGGGGAGCATTAAAGAGGATCCTCTAGCCTCCCCTAAATGACGCTACTGGACTCAATCCTCAGTTTGTAAGTGAAATAATATTTGAACACGACCCCAAAACCTTGGACGCCTTACACTTGCTTAAGATTTAGTTTCGGCATTAAAACCTCAGACATGTTTACTGTATCTGTCACACTCTATGTACATTGAATTCGGTTTCTAAGCTAATTTTTCACTTACAGATACATATAAAAATAGTATATGATCAAATTGAATGCATTGATTACATGATATATTGTGAAAATATCAAAGCGCGCAAAAACTCAGCGAAAAAAGTCGCCAAGTCAACAATTCTGCTAGATCAGTGCATAATAAAACATATATTATTATTTCTTTAAGTGCTCTGGTCTAAAAGCTAAAACTCTTTCATTCATAATAAAATCAATTTTTATGTAACAGTTGTATTAAGCTCACCTATAGGTAAAACCCGCCTAATACCTGCAATAAGTTACACAGTCTAGTCATGTATATAATAGTAAAGAGAGATTACGATCATTAAATATCGTGTATAATGTATACCTGTAACTATACATACATAACATAATAAACGATACCACACATTGTACAATATCATGTAACTATATGTAGGTATTATATTTAATATAACAACATATGCTGCTGCATAGACATTTTTATGCGTCTAACATTGTACCTCTATACATTATTTAATTGAATATCGTATTCGCATGTAATCAAGTGGCTTTGAAAATGTTTGCATGTACATACATATGTACTCATATATATAAATACATGCTTAAAATGGTATATTTTGTCTGAGGTTAAGTACAATCATCTTAATTAATTGTTTATAATTATGTCATTTCTGTTTTATTATTTCGAATGCGTATACGCTTCAATATTATTCTAATTTCAACTTTTATTACATGGGCGAATGAGCCACAATAAACTGTTTAATTCAATATTAAAGAGATAATAAAAAAATGTATGTGGTAGCATCATCAGCGCAAATTTTATCATCGTTTCTATTTGAAGGGTGGTCCATAATTAAGTAAATTTTGTTAATAATACAATATCGTTTTAAAAACACTTTTACATGTTGTTCAAGCACTATAAAGAAAATTGTTCGGTGTCTGAAACAAAAAAAAGGATGTTTTCTTCCAATGATATATGTTACAATCTGTGATGGCATACAGAATTATTTTATTGTCTTTCGGTTAAAATTGAAAAATAAATAAATACTGTTTTCTATACAATTTCAATGATAATAATTTACTGTGTATACGATGGGCAAGTAATTCTTCAAAATTGAATATAAATACAATATCAATCTAATTGAAAGGCGGAAACATTAATATCTATATACGTTTTTAAATTTTCTTATCGTCATCATTATAAACATATGTATATATATAACATATATATACAGGGTGAACCATTCAGCTTGTCAAATATTTTCAGGGCATTATAGAAAAGGTAAAAATTTGGACTCAAATTTTGATTAAGGGTTGTCCAAAGTGTCTAAAAAATATACACTATATCTTCGCAAGTATAACAGCTGGAAAACATTAAAATGTGTTATAAAAATCCGTGTATTTTTCCTAGGCCTGTTTTCTTATCTAATGTATTGTTCTAACAACATTCAAATATCCTAAGTATCTATAGGTGAGGTGGTGATATCTGATATAACCTCTTTTATTGATTTCTAGCTACTATACTCTTGGAAATATCAAGTATCTCGTATAAAAACAGTGTTCAACCCTAAGCCAAAATCCGAGCCCTAGTTTGAAAAAAATCTAATTATGCTTTCGTCTTTTTTTACCATTCCTTTAATCCCTGAATTAAATATTGGACTATCTGAACTGTCCCCCCTGTATATATGCTTGTACATTATGTTTCCATGATAATATTGCCATTTTAGTTTGACATTTTGATGTATTTTTTCATGTAAACACGCTAAATCTTTCATAATTTCGTTACTATTTATATGTTAAACTGAGTTTAGTTTAGTAATTTTTTTTTTTTGAAAAAAAAAACTGATCGAACATTATTATAGCGAAATTGTTTCTGTTTCAGAATAGATGATTTGCAGAAAATGTATCAGTATCAATCTTTATTTGAATCTGTTAGCGTCATGAAAATTGTGCGTATACTATACGAATACCTTAATGTTTGTTTTTTGAAAAGAAAAGAAAATTAACTACGTAATTAAGACAACATTTTTTATGTCTCAGATTCCTACATGATCTAGCTCATAAATATTGCAGCATAATGCCGAAAATTTAAGATATTCAGATTGACATGCTGCATATCATATATACGAGTATGTATGATATGTACGAATATATGTATACACGTTTATCATTCATCATTTATTTCCCATATCATTTTACGATAATATTTTTATAGCCCAAACATGTAATTTCATTTTTATATACGATTTTTATCAACCATATTTACTGTAAAAAGTAAAATGATTTTCTTGATATTTTTCTCTTTCGCTCGTTTTCAAGTATATAAAATAAAATTGTTTATGTGCGTGTAAAATCGTTGATATTGCTCTGTTGCTGAAAGTTATAAGAGTTTTAACTTTTTTAATAAATCGGTTGTTTTATAGACAATAGTTTAGCTAGGTAGTTTTGCATTCAGAAGCGGATTGATTTTCCAAACGGATTTAGGTCGGGAAATTGTTGAAAGTTTTATCAGTTTTTGCAATGTAGTGTAGCCAAAAGATTAAATAAAAAAAAATGCGACTGATTAGTTTAAAGTCTGAGAAAGGAATATTATTTTTCAATTGAAAAATCAATACATAAATTCAACTAGCCCGTCAAACAATTTTGAAAAAAATGCATGACAAGTGCATAGATTGTGCACCCTCAACGGTTTAGTAGTTATGGCGAAAATTAAAATTTGGTATCAGACCAGCCGGACAAAGTTGTCCGATTGAGTTGAAACTTAGTGGTGAATTAGTACTCAATTAGTAGTATTTAATACCAAAGTGCACGATTTAGTACTGTAACGGTTTAGTAGTTATAGCGAAAATTAAAATGTGGTAATAGACCAATCGGACAAATATGTCCGATTGAGTTGAAACTTGGTGATGTTTATTACTCAATTAGTAGTATATAGTACCGAAGTGTGTGATTTAGACCCTGAACGGTTCCTATCAAATATGTTAAAATGTATTGTAGTGTGACCTGATATATTGTATTGTGTATTGTAGTGAAACTGATATAAGGACGGATTATGTGATGCATCCACAGACAGTAAAATTACGCAACAAACTTTCGCCTTATATATCATAGTATTGTCGATTAATGTATGGTACTATCGAGGTGTTTTCTTTTAGTATTATATGGTATTTTTTTGAATTGGTCAGATATTATTGGGTATGGACTGGTATTGTTTGGTATTATCGGGTATTTTTTGTATAACGGGGTATTATTGGGTATTATTGTGTATTATCGGATGTTTATGGGTGTTTTTTGGTACCATCGGTTTTTGTTTGTTGGTATTGTCATGTAATTTTTTTGAATACTGTTGGGTATTGTTTGGTATTTGTGGAACTTTTTTGGCATTGCCGAGTATTTTTTGGTATTACCGGTTTTTTTGGTCATAACGGGTATTATTGGCTACTTTTTGGTATTATTGGGTATTTTTCGGATACCGCCAGGTTTTTTTTTTGTGTAACTCGGTTGTATTGGGTATCGTTGGAATTTTTCGGTATTATCGGGCGTTGTCATGTGTTTTTTTTGGTATTACCAGGTATTATTGGGTATTTTTTGGTATTGGTGGGTATTTTTGGGTTATCTCCGGTATTTTGAGGATTTTTTTGGTATTGTCGAGTATTACCGGGTATTGTTTGGTATTGGTATTGTTCGGTATTGCGTATTATTGGGTTGGGTATGTTTGGGTATTACCGGGTATGTTTGGGTATTACCGGGTATTTTTGGTATTATTGGTATTACCGAACGCACATGTTTTGCTAGTTAATATATACATACAAAACAAATTAAATTAAATAATGTTTCGATTTTTTTGGAGAAAGTCACATTTTCTAAGGGCGAACCTTTTTCTTGAGGGGCCCTCTAAATATGTTATAATACGTTTTGCTTTTCACTTTTTGTATTGTCGAAAATGTTATCGTGTCTTTTTTATCTTCTGATCTCCAATATCTCTAAAGATATGTCTCTAGGCTCTGCTCAACTCTGGAATATAAACCAAATATTAAATATTATGTAAAACACATATACATATATATAACGCACGTTCCATTTCTATTAAATACTTCATACATGTTTTTACCTCCAAAAAGTATGTCTACTATTTTCTTTTCTTTTTTTGGGAAACATTTCACATGAGCTTAGTTATACAGAAAATTATAAATAAAAATTTACTCACATTATTCATTCTTGTTACGACTTTAGACGGAACCCGCTAAACATTTACCTCATACCCAAGGACCTACCCAAAAAAAGAAGAAAACTCAGACATTTATACAGCATTTTATGTTTGTAATTCTGGATTTCATTTTTTTTTCTTTATTATATGTAGAAAGAAAACGACATTGAATTCGCCATACATGGAAATCAGCAACATGTACTTACATATTTTCTACAACAACAAATATGTAATGAAAAACGTTGATTTTTTTCCGTTTATTTTATATATAGGGTAACATGCATTAGATGGATAGATAGAGCTTTTCGTTTATGTGGTTTTATTTTTGGTTGTAAAATTTCTATTTTTGATATAGGGTGAGCCTTTTGAAAATTGTATACGATAGGAACCCATATATATATATATAGTATATAACTTAAGCCAGCTTTTTGATTTTGTTAAATAAAGAGGGTTGTAAGTTATTATTGGACTCACCTTGTTATCATGTTCCCGAAAAAAAAAAACGGCTGGCACATATTGGAACCAAAGTTGTGTAATAGCAGAATGCACATTTAACTTTTTCGCGATTGCACACGCTGTGAGTTGGTGG
>JANTEX010276027.1:0-11588 GCA_024741295.1 Macrocera vittata | reverse complement strand
ACATTTAAAAGTAAAGTAAAAAAATAACTACATTTGAAGAATGTAATTATTTTTTTTTAAAAAAAAATAATATTCTTACTTAATTTACCGATAGCACCCACAAAAATAATATACACATACATAACACGACAACAAAAATAATATAGAAAAGATATTTATTTGTGCAAATGTGCTTGTAAACTTTTTGGATACACTTATCTATAAAAGTGAGCCACATTTTTCAATTAACGATTAAATTGCACTTATAAGAATTAGTTATCTGGCGTAGAGATCGATTTTATCCCCATTACTTTACTGTACTTGCATAATATAGAATTTACCAAGTAAGAGTATTTCTTTGGATGGCATAATAATAAGGAGATCACTTACATTAAAATATTTGGACATGTATGTATTTTGACTTGCGACTAACTTGAGACACGCATATTCAACACACTGTGAAAAAGTGCAAAAATATTTTTTAATGGAATCGGTATCGGGTACTTGGTAAGGAGCGGTTCTAAAGAATCTTCTGACTATCTATAAATCCACTATTCGACCTTCGTACTAGAATATGGAGCAATGGCAACATTGCCAGTAGCTGAATGTCATTTTATCAAATTAGAACGCATCCAATGGCAAGCAAGACAATATGCTTTGCATTTCATGAGAACTACTCCCACGTCATATATTATAAAAGTTCGGTCGGGAATTCCTCCGCTGCGCATAAGAATGCAATTAGTCTGTGAAAAATCACTTATTGGGACGTAACAACCATCTAAACCGGATGAATATAGTTTCACCTGTGTAGTGATTGCGAAACACAGAAGACGGTAGACCATTGCATTCTGATATGTCCTAGTTATATATGTAATCGTACTGTTCGTAAATATCAGAAGAAGTATATTTACGTAAATTTTATAACGTCAAAATTCGCCTATAGGTTAAAGTTATATTCGAGTTCTGATTTTGCGGCTTTTGTATGGTCATACGGCATTTGAATCAACTATATATATGGAAAAATCGTGGAGCAAAAGTCTGTAAATTCAATATTCGACAGCCACCTACTTTTTTATCCCATCCAGCTCATCTGGGTCTAATGTTAGTAGTCAAATTGATTATTCAAATTACGGAAAATAACCAAATATTCGGTTCAATTTAAATTCAAGAATAAGTTTTTCTCACTAGTTCGAACAATTATTCTCCCGACACAGCTTAATTTAAACTTATAAAATACACCGTTATTTTTTGTTGCTGTCCTCCGGTGGCAAAGTAACAATTTCAAACCTAAGAATTTTATCAACGAGTCTGTGCGACAAGACCTATCTCTCACGTAGACAAATCACAAATAAGAACAACATGAGGAGAACTAGTTGAATTGAATATAAGAACTAAGTTTGTATAAAGGAAAACAAAATCGAACAACATGCAAAAATGTTTTGAGGACTTCTCGCCTTTTATCCGATCCAACCCAATTACAATAGGGTTTATTCTCTCTTAGCAAACGGTACGGCCTGAATCTTAAGTACAAAAAATATGTTACGGACGAACGAGCAAGCAAACGAACTCCAAAATTCTCAAACGTATATAGTATGGCAGTACATAATTATAAATTAAAAGATTGCCGGACGAAAATTGCAATTTGCTTTTAGCGCACTCTTTAAAAAAAAAAACATTGAAGTTGTTGCCGTGTGCAAATTGAATTTATATTCACGATTTCTATGCATAATCCGCATAATAATATCCAAATCCATCTTACATTAGATATAATTTGTTGAAAATAAAACCGACAAATCTATAGATAAAATTATATATATAGAGTCGTACTACAGTTTTCAGAAACCGTAAAAAAGTTTCATATAACTTTTACATCAATGATTAGGTTTTTTAATGTCTATAATTACTTTATACAGATGTTTTGATATTTATATGTATTAGTATTAGAGTATAGGTATATGTCGTAGAGTAAAGTTTTTTTTCTTTTTGAATGAATCCATACAACAATATTATTGAATCGGTCAGCAATATATTTATATAAAGTATACGTTAACAGTACCTATATTAAAATCTATTTTATATTAGATATAAAATAACTACCAACACATGTAAGCTTTCTATATACCCAGGTAAATGCGAAGTATAAATGAAATGTGTATTTGAAAACTATATATTGTTAGCCTGACGTTGACGAATAACTCAGAGAAACAGATATGGAGGTAATCAAAGCGCGAATCAAATTAACACAATATACATTTTCAAACAAAACCAAAATTACTTTTACATATAGGTACCTACAACAGATATACTTGTATATTGTTAGTAGTTTATTTAGTACAGTGCTTTTATATTTTAACTTATTCACGCAAATACACGGAGAATCTTTGACGGTAGAGCCAACCGAAAATACAGTAGAGACTACTGTATTTCGATGTTGATTTGGCGCTAACAGACAAATTTGTTAAATATACCGACAATTTGTATTCGGTACCGAGAAAACATAAAAAAAACCAACATATTGTTTGATTATTAAAAAACCGCGAAGCTGTTAAATAACCATCTGTTGGTTAGCTCCTCGAGATTCTCTGTGTACATAGATCCGGTAAGAGCGGAACTCGGCTACCTGAATATTGTATAGTCGTAAGTAATACAAATCTAAAGTATACAAGTTTTGTTTTACGATCTTTTAACAACATAAAAAGGTTCACATTTGATATTATTTACAGAAAAAAAAAATGGAGTTTTATTTGGTTTCCAAGTTGTACGTAAATATATTTATTATACAAATATAAATATATTATAACTAAATGAAGGCGATTTTAAATTTAATTTTTTGACGCCCAACACAAGCATTTAAAAATTGCAGTTACCTCAACTGCCATAGTATCAAGCGCCAAAATAAAAAACATAAATCTCTTTCATTTAGTTACATATTTCTAAGTTTTAACATCTAATAGATAATATGAAAAAATCTGTCACGGTGTCAAAAAAATGCTGTTTAACTTTACGCTGGTATGATAAATTTTTTTACGTACAACTTGAAAACCAAATAAAATTTCCAATATCATTTTTCTGTGAAAAACATCGAATGTCAGCCTTTATACGTTACCAAAAGATCGTAGAACAAAACTGGTGTACTATAGATTTTTATAACTTACGACTACATAATACTGCGGTAGCCAAGTTCCACTCCTAACATGCACGTTTAAGAGAGAGCCCGATGCATCAGCATAGCAAAATTTTTTAATAGCATAATGATAAATTTCAATAATCACGTTTTTGAATTAATCTAAAAAGGTGATTGATAATTAATTTCACTTGATTAATTAGATTTTAATAAAATTTCCAAATTGAAAATATTTACACTTTGCGCGTTAAAATTGTATTATTTTGTATAGGCCTAACCATAATGAATATCACAAAACCATGAAATACAAGACGAAGCTAGATCACGCTAAATCATTAAAAAATCTATAGAATATAATATGCTTTTAACTTGTTGTACGTAATTTAAATAAGTATTAGATATAAAATAAATATACAAAAATATTATTTAGAAATATGTGTGTATACTGTGTATACTAACATTAAATGAAAGTTGAAATGACCATTTATGCTGCTGTTTTGTATAATAAGTGAACTGCATAGTGTTCAAAAAAAGTTGTACGATCAGCGAACAAGCATGGAAAATACAATTTATCAAGTTTGCAGACATTGACATCGAGAGTGAATTGAAATTCCAAATTGAATGAGAAAAATCGTTGCACGTAACGTAGCGTATATGCAATTCTTAATATATTTGTTATATAAAAAAATAAAATAAATGCATTTGACTAGTTCGCGCATAATCTTGAACAATTTCACTTTCGAAACTGGCCATTTTTGATGATGATCAAAAATTTAAACAGAATTGACCGAAAAAAAATTGCACAAATGGTAAATTGTTATTGTAAGAAATCTGAAACTATTTCACTAACGTTTTTTCACTTTCAAATAGATAAAGTAGTAAAAATATAATAAAAACCGAATTTGACAAGAAGTTATGTCTTAATGTCAATAATAATAAAACTGCTAGAATTTTTAATTCGCTGGTTATATTTGATTGATATGGAATGGAAATAATTGTTGGTGCATGAAAATTTTTAATTAAAATTGAGACCTTAAATTATGCATTTATTTATAATTTGCCCATATAGTGTATACTAATGCTAAACACGTGATTATAATAAGATTTATAACATAAACTGTATACATGTACTTATTTGCCATTACTAAATACAGCTAAATTAATTTATAATGGCTGTTCGCTTTTCATACTTTAATTCATAAAAGGAAGTTATCTGTTTATAATAAATTATGTAACGTAAATAATTCCATTAAATCAACAATAAAACAAAAATCTCAAATCAAATAAACATTACAATTTTATGAGTTTCAATTTCAATTGCGAAATCGTAGAAGTTTTTTTTTTTACTTTCTGCTTATTCTACACAATTACACAATTTCAATTCTTTATTTAGAGATTAGATTTCACATATGATATTTATTTACTTTATATAAACATAAAGCATATGAATCACAAAAACGCGTAAGTGAATTTTGTTTTATGACGGAAACAGGTATCGCGTACCTATCTATATATCGTTATAGTACGAATACCTATGTCTACAAATTCATTTTTTACAAAAAAAAAAAAAAAATACGCGGTACATAAATCCGCACACGGCCGCACGGCGAACGGTTTGCACTCAACTGAACGTCGAGTGTTGAAAATCAAAGTAAATAGTCGAGTTTGTACTTAATAAAATAATAATGAAAAAGACCGTTGCGCTAGAAAAATGTATGAATATCTAATATGTAGATATGTATGCTATGCGAACCGCCAATGCATCAGTTGGTATTATATGTAATACATATTATGTATATGTCTGTACTCTGTACGTATATGTCACATATTAATATCGGAATAAGCGTATAAGAAACGCGTCAGCATATCAGATAGCGGGCGATAGGTATTCATAGATTTATCATTTTTATTTTTCGAATAGATCGTATTAAAGGTCGGTGAATTGCCTTTTTTTATTAATATAAAGGTATAGTAAAAAATTATACTCGTATTTTTTAGTCGTACTCTAGCCCTAAAAAAAATCTGCTGGACGTTACAATTTTTTTTTAAAGAATATAGAGATTTTAAGATTTAAATGGGATTTCAATAAGATCCTCTGACCGTGTTCCATCAAGGTACACGGGTCCTCCGTACTCCGAACAACTATATTGAAAAAAACGCAGTTTTTTTTTAGGTAAAAAACTTTTTTTTTAAATTATTGAATTCGATTAAAAACTTGAAGCATTTCAATCGAACTATCCTGTCTCCTCTACAGGTGCAAACTAAACATATACACGAAATATGCTAATAATATTTAAATCTCGATTTAAATTTGGATGAAAATTGGTATATGATCGTGTGAAAAATAAAAATTATGTGCAATTTTTTCAACCTTTATGTTTATTCTTTAAGCCTTTTTAAATTTAAACCGATATTGAAAAGCATTAAAAAAATGCGACATACGTATCTGCTATAGGGAAGGTGGGTCTCTCAAACAATTTAATTTGACTCAAATATTCACAGTTGTTAAAGAGCTCTGAAAAAATATTCATTCGAAATTTTCAGGTCAATCGAACCACTCTGCCATAAGAGCAAATCTAAGTAATGAAAATTTATACAAATTTAAAATCAAAGGGGAAATCACTCATTAAAATATTGGGACACAGTTTGAGAATCACCTTAAAATCCCATTGAAATCTTGAAACAGCTATGAAATCTCATTGAAATCCCTATTAAAATCTTTAGATCTCATTGCAGTTTCTTTAAATTCTTGAAATCGTATTGCAATCCTGAAATCTTCTTGCAATCTCTTTAAAATATTGAAATCTCATTGATATCGCATGGCAATCCTGAAATCGTCTGGCAGTCTCTTTAAAATCTTAAAATCTCCCATTGCAATCTTGAGATCTTTTCTTCTTCTTGCAGCGTTTTTGAAATCTTAAAATCTCATTGAAATCCCATTGAAATCTTAAAATCTTCTTTCAGTCTCTCTAAAATCTTGAAACCTTATTGAATAGCAATCTTAAAATCTTGAAGTCTCATTTAAGACTAGAAATCTAATTGAAATCTAGAAATGTTCTTGTAGTACCTATGAAATCGTGAAATCCCATTGAAACCATGAAATCTTTTTGTAGTTATACGGAAATCTTGAAATCTTACTGAAAAACCACTGCAATCTTGAAATCTTCGCGCATTATTTTTGAAATATTGAAATTGCATTGAAATCTAACTGTAATCTTGAAATCTCTTGCAGTTTTATTGAAATATTCAAATCTCATTGAGATCATAAAATTGCAGTCTCATTAAATTCTTTAAATATTAAATTTAATATCAAAATCTATAGTTAGTTTAAACACCTGACGAAAATGGAATATTTTGGACTTATTTATAATTCGTTTGATTGCATTTTTAATCATTTTTAATAAGTCATGAAAGTCTATTTGAAATCTAGAAGTCTCCTTGAAATCTTCTTGCAGTCTCTTTAAAATCTTGAAATCTCATTGCAATCCTCTTGCAGTCTTTTTAAAACCTTAAAATCTCCCATTGCAATTTTGAAATCTTCTTCTCTCTTGCAGCTTTTCTGGAAATCTTGAAACTTCATTGAAACCCATTGCAATCACAAAATCTTCTTCCAATCTCTTTAAAATCTTGAAACCTCATTGAAATCGCATATCAATCTTAAAATATCCTTTAAGTCTTACTTAAATATAGAAAACTAATTGATATTATGAAATCTTCTTGCAGGTCCTATGAAATCGTGAAATCTTATTAAAATCTCATTGCAAACTTGAAATATTTTTGCAGTATCTTTGAAATCTTGAAATCTCATTAAAAACCACTGCAATCTTGAAATAATCGTACAGTACTTATAAAATTTTGAAATCCCACTGCAATCTTGAGATCTCCTTGTAGTTTTATTGAAATCTTCAAATCTCATTGAAATCATAAAATGTCCTTGCAGTCTCATTGAAATCTTTAAATATTTTATTTAATTTCAAAATCGATTGTTAAACCCAACCTGACGGAACTGGAACTTTACGGTTTTCTTTGAATTCGTCTTATTGTATTTTTAATCATTTTAATAGGTCATAAAAATTTATATAAATAATTATGATGAGATGAAAATCGAAGGGGAAATCACTCATTGAAATAGTGGGACAAAACTTGTGAATCACCAAATCCCATTGAAATCATCAAGATAACATTGCAGTCTCTTTGAAATCTAGCAGTTTCTTTGAAATCTCATTGAAATCGCATTGCGATCCGAAAATCTTCTAGCAGTCTCTTTAAAATCTAAAAATCTCCTATTGCAATTTTGAAATCTTCTTTTTTCAGGCAGCTATTTTGAAATCTTGAAATTCCATTGCAATCTTGAAAACTTCTTCCAGTCTCTCTTAAATATTGAAACCATATTGAAATCCTATACTTAGCAATCTTAAAATCTCTTTGAAGTCTTTTAAATCTAGAAATATAATTGAAATCTGGAAATCTTCTTGCAGTACCTATGAAATCTTGAAATCTCATTGCAACCTTGAAATTTTCTTGCAGTTTTATTGAAATCTTCAAATCTTATGGAAATCTTCAAATCTCATTGAAATAATAAAATCTCCATGCAGACTCATTGAAATCTTTGAAAATGTTAATTTAATATTAAAATCAATTGTTAAAACAAACCAGACGGAACTGGAAGTTTTTCGGATTCTTTTAAATTCTTTTTGTTGCATGTTCCATGTTGTAATCCAGTTTTAATGTTTTCATACTCGATAATATCATGTACCTTTTAAATTTTTTTCATGTATTTTTTATTTAAATCTAAAAGTAATATTGAATTCGCCTCAGAATTCCCATTAAAGACTTGAAATCACATTGCAGTCTCTTTGTAATCTCAAAATTGTATTGAAATCCCATTGCAATCTTGAAATTTTCTTACACTCTCGAAAAAAACTTGAAATCTCATAGATATCCCATTGAAATCTTGAAATCTTCTTGGAGTCCTATTGAAACCTGCGAAAAAAGATTTTCGAGTGATTTTCCCTTCGGTTTTGAGTCAATTAATCTTTCTAAGGCTTCCAGAAAACAATTCAAATTATTTAAAAAACGAAGTACTTTCCATTCGTAATTGACATAATTTATGGGCATGTTACCCATTTTAATTTTTTATTTTTGTTGTAAACAACTTTCAACGGAAATCTTGTTGTTTACCAACATAAAAAAAGTTTGTTAATCTAGACCTAAAGCAAAATTAATTAATCATTGGTAGTACTTATATTAAATGTTATAAATTATTATTGATTTTAGTGAAATCGAATAAATTTTGTATTATTTAGCGATCTGATGAGTTGATGAAACAATTCAACAACAAGGTCCTTTATTCCATTCCATTTTTTGGCTTACCTAATGGATCCAGTATATCTACCGATTGGGTGTCGACACGGTATCTCGAATTTTTACCAGAAATTCTTAAAAAGGACGCATTATTTAGGTTAATAAAAAAGAAGAATAAAAAAGAAAAGTAAAATTTACCAACGAATATAATTTTTGCTTTTAGCCGCCGAAATAGAAAGATTTTTCTAGTCGGCATTCATTTACGATTTTCGTTCATTTTAATGTAAAATTAAGTCATTTTAAAAAGTGTGTACGACTTAAAAAATTAATGAAATTTAAATAAATTTCTTAGGATGTCTTTTTGGGATAATAATTAAAAAATGATGGAACAACTGTTGACTGTTGCTGCATTTGCGGTTGCGTCGAACGAGTACTTCCGAAATTCGGATTGGTTCATTCGAAATTCAGAAATAAATTGAGCATCGGAGAGCAGGGAAACTTGAATTTATTTCCCAACAACTAGACAAGAAACAATAATTAATGTATAACCCAATAAAAATTACTCTTATTTTTTTGTTTTCATTTTAAAAAAAATATTTTTTATCAACCCTATTATCATTCTTAAATAAGTTAACAAACTTTAAACAGAGCAATTGTTTTATATTTTAACGATTTTGACAAATTTAAATATCGTAGATCAATAAAACATTTTAAAAACTGTGATTGTTGTTAACTATTTGATAGCGATAGAGATCGACGACTACCAGCACTTTTTTCTTTTATTTAATTTTAAAATGAAAATTATTTCATGTTTAATATAGCTATTAAGGCTTTCAGCTAAATTGGGTATATATAATCTGCACATCTATTGTCTAATAGCGTGTTTGGTCTAATTAAATTATATAATGGTTGCACATTTTAATGAAAACAAAAAAATAAGATAAATAAAATAAAATATAGATAAGTATGATAGAAATAAAATAAGACATAAACAGAAAAATTTGAAATGTCTGCAAATGTATATCTTGTTATAAAATAAAAAGCAAAAAAAAAACAACAATAGAGAAAAATGTATTTATATATTACACTTTTTATTAACTAGTGTTAGCTCATTGTGAATTGTGTATTATGTTTTATAAATTTAGTTATTTCTATAAAATAAATTCCCACAAAAGTACAATTATTTATGTGTGTATACACGAGAGAAAAGAAAACTTGTACGCATTATATGTATAGAAATAAAACAAATGGAAATAAGTATATAATATATAACATGTATATATACATAACTACTTATATATACCAGCTATATAAGTGACAATGAAGAAAATTTAACGTTAAGTGTTAAAGCATAAAATGTATAGAGTTAATTTTATAAAAAAATACCTAACAATATTTTCACTCTTAGCATGTAATTAAATTTCTATAGTATTACCACAGGTATTACATATACATTATTATTGTAATACGAGTTTATAAATAAACTCACTCATGAATACATATTTTTATTATCTTCCCGTTTTATTACACAAAAAAAAATTATTCAAAAATGTGTATAATGAAACTTTTATTTTTCTTCCTTAAAGTATACAATACATATACTTAATGAAAGATTTTTTTAATCAAACATAATAAATTATTTATATGTATATAAAAAAAGTTATTATAAAATAAACTTAATGCATTTCATTGAAATATCATCAGATACTCGTATCATCAAATATAATCATAAAATGGCCGGAAGTGATCACAAAATGGTCGCGAATGACCATAATTGAACGAAAGTGACATTAAAATAACCTGAACTTATCAGGAATTGACCGAAAGACAGCAGTGGTTGGAAAATGACAGGAAGTGACCTTAAAATTAAACAGATACTGACGAAAAATTGACCAATAGCAACAACAACATAACATAAAACTTTGACTTTTCATTAAAATACAAAAGTGTCATTGTAGCCATATTAAAATATTTAATTGTCATTAAAATCCAATCAAAATCTTGACATTTTAATACAGTTTCATTGAAATGCTAAAATCTCATTTTGTTCCAGCTTATAAAACATTATGCATTAGGTATGTATGTATTTTGTAAATTTGATATTTTATTTTCACTTACGGTCATTTTGTGATCACGTCTCTAATTTGATTTTATTGGTACAGCTCCTTTTTCTGTCGTTTTCGTACATTTACGATCTTTTTCTAATGACTGCCGATAAATTTATGATCACTTCCTGTTACTATTTGTTGATTAAAAAGTTCTTAGTCCTTACTTACGCTTCTTTTCGACCTTTTTTGGCCAAGATAGTCGTTTCGCTTAAATTATGCAAATTCGCGGGTCAGGAGAAGCCGAGCCAATTATATAACATTCATTATGGCCACATAAATAATTGTACTCGTATACTCGCGCAATATTTGCCAGAGTAACTTCTGTTAAAATTTCAAAAGCCCAATATAGCTTGACTCAGAAGCCCGTGGGTCTTTCTGCGAGCCTGGACAATTTTGCAGTTCTACAACTCTCACAATACGCAAATAATTAAATTGGTTTTGCATGTATGTTATTATCATTAATAAACAGTAATTTATGCTTGACCATAGTATATTAGCAAATAGCATATATACATATATCTTACAGTACAGACACATTTATTTTCAAAATAGTAAGTAACTATATATGTACTTATAGTTAAAATGCGTAACCTTGATTGTAATACAATTTATCTATAGAGTATTGTTAGTACAGGTACTTAACAATAGTTTTGTGTTTACCTAAGAAAATACAAAAAAAAACTTCTAAGTATTGTTAAAAATTGTTCATCCGTGTCGTTTCACAAACAAGTGCTTAGTTAGTCGTAAGCAAGTTCAGATTCAATTAATAGTATATGATCCTATTAGGTACGATAACATATAGAGTTATACCTATAGGTATATGTAGGTCTTCTTAATGTATACCTATGTATATACATTATACATATCTTATCATATTATTACAAAATTTGATTTGCAGAATCAATTTTTGTCGACAATCAGGATCATTTTATTTAAAACAACATTGTTTTAAACAGTTTTATAAAAACACACACACACACACAAAACAATATCATAAAAAGGTGAATGTTTAACTTTTTAAACAAACTTGCATTTAAATGTTGCAAATCTATATACGTTTGTAATTAGATTTG
>JANTEX010275916.1:0-11590 GCA_024741295.1 Macrocera vittata | reverse complement strand
GATGCATCCTCTAACTCGGAAAATATAAAAACTTCCGACTTAGAGGACTTTCCGACTTAGAGGATTCCGAGTTAGAGACTGTACTTGATTATTTGTTTTAAAAAAATAAGACAACTATTCTAAATATATTGTAAGGGTTTAGTACTCATTAGTAATATTTAGTACCGAAGTGTTAAATTTAGTACCTCAATAGAAAAGGACAACAATTGGTGTTCATCCCAATCAACACCTCGCCTGATCAAATTGGATTTAGTGAAATTTAGTACTGGAATACTTGATTTAATATCTTAAGGAATCAATAAATATAGGCCAAAATAATTTAATAAAAAAAACACTCGTAGGTAAATAATAAATTAGTTAGTACCAAACTACCCATAAGTATTTAGTAACGGAGTGGGTGATTTAGTACATTAAAGATTCCTGCTTTAAAGGCAACAGTTTTATATTTATCCTCAAAAGGTCCTGGAACGAAAAGTGCGCATGCAATGTGGTATTAATTAATTTTATTTTTGCCTCCGTGTTTTTTTTTTTAAAGAAGCTTGTACGTAAACTTTGTAAAAAACTGTCCTTGAGCCCGAACCCGAAAATTTTCTTTAGGATTTCAAAAATTCAAATTTCCAGTGAATTTTGAAAGCACAGTACAAAATCGTATGAACATTCTTTCGTGTTATATAAAACTCTCGACCCTATATAATTATCACTATATGCAGCTATTACTATATGATATGCATGTTTATATATAAACATGTTCAGAAATTGTAATAGGTTGCAAATAAACCGAAATACATTTTTCCTTTTACAATAATATTCTACAATCTATACTCGTATACACACATAAACATATATTAAACAAAAACAATTTTTGTTGTAAAATAGTAAAAATTTATATCGCGTCGCGAAAGCATTGCGCGCATCATTTATTTGTGATATCTGTATATTATATATCGAGCCTATAGTAAATGTAAGTTGATGTTATTTTTTATGTTATTCATTGAAGTGATAAGTTTTAAGTTTTTAGTTTTACAGCAAAAATGTAAAACAAAAAAATAACTGATCATTTCTTCGATTACTGAAGTGTGTATTTTACCTGGCCAAAAGAGAAAAAAAAATTGAAAACAATAACCGTTTTCTGTGAATGAGTTATACCAACATTATGATAATAATCTTCGACTTACTTTCTTATAATATACATGAAACATAAATTGTTCACATAATATAAAAATTGTCTGTTGCATTATAAGATACCTTTTTCCCATTTCGTGTAGATAAATATATATCTATGTCCAAATGAAACCATAAAATCGATAATAAAATACTGCTGTGCGACGCAAATATTTATTAGTGCAATAAAAATAGTCAAATTGAATAGTATTATTGAAGTATAGTTTTATAGTATATAGTTAGCAATAACGAAATATTTACGAAAGTCTTTAATTTTCTAAAATTTTCCATTTCATTTCATATCAGAGTGATTTAGCCGTTTATAGTTTTTGAACTTTTGCACGAAAAACTGTAAATTGAGTTTGAAAATGGCAGCCGACGAAGATATGGACACTTCGGTTCGAGTTGCACTCAGGTAAAAATTTCATTAAAATTTGATTCGAAATGGGAAACATTTAAATTTCGTTATATTCCGGCATATAGGATTCGTCCACAAATACCACGTGAACTGATCGACATGTGTCGTATATGTACTCAGGTCACACCCGGTGAACCACATGTGGTTCTTGGTGCTGATAAGGCGTTTACATTTGATTTTGTTTTCGATGTTGCATCGGTGCAAGCTCAAATTTACAGTGCTTGTGTTGATAAGTTGGTTGAAGGCGCATTGAAGGGATACAATGCCACTGTGTTGGCGTACGGTCAAACTGGATCAGGTAAAACATATACGATGGGCACTGGATTCGATCGTGATGTGCTTGAGGACAGTGAAGGTATTATTCCGAGAGCTGTTCGGCATTTGTTTGCTGGCATTGATACTATGCAAAAGGAACCGTTTGATGATAATGGCATCTGTTTGGGGACGATTCAATTCAGTGTTGCCGCTCAATTCATGGAGTTGTACAATGAGGAAATTATCGATCTATTAGATCCGTATAACAAGGTTCGTGGATAAAAGAGCTAGCCTGATCATTACTAATCTTAGATTCGGTAATCTACACATAATGTAAACTAAACTAAACTTCTGCAGACAAAGGTTTATAAAATCCATGAAGATGCGTCCGGTGGCATTTCGGTCAGCGGTGCTACCATCAAGCCGATATCAAATCCGGGCGATGCGCTACGATGCTTGCAACAGGGTGCATTGGCTCGCACTACAGCCTCAACACAAATGAATCAATTATCTTCACGAAGCCATGCACTGTTTACGATTCTTATTCGACGCCAGAGAATGTTGTCGGCCGAAGAAAGCGGTATGCCCGATGGTGATCTCGAGACGTTGACGTCGAAATTCCATTTTGTCGATTTGGCCGGATCCGAACGACTGAAACGAACCGGTGCTACAGGCGAACGGGCTCGTGAAGGCATATCGATCAACTGTGGCCTACTGTCTTTGGGCAATGTCATATCGGCGCTTGGCGATAAATCGAAAAAGGCATCACATGTACCGTATCGAGATTCGAAATTGACCCGTTTGCTGCAGGATTCATTGGGCGGCAATAGTCAAACGTTAATGATTGCCTGTATATCACCGAGCGATCGAGATTTTATGGAAACATTAAACACATTGAAGTATGCGAATCGTGCACGAAACATCAAGAATCGTGTTCAAATTAATCAGGATCAAAGTTCGCGAACGATTTCATCGTTGCGAAGGGAAATTGCGGCCTTACAATTGGAGTTATTGGAATATAAACAGGTACAAGTCACTTAGTTTTACCCAACAAAATTAATCATATCGGAATTGTTTTATTTGCTTGCAGGGAAAACGAAGTGTCGACGCCGAAGGAAATGCTGCATTGTCGGATACGTTCTATGAAAATACAATGTTGTTGGCCGACAATAAACGTATGCAACAGCGACTGAAAGCCATGCAAGAGACAATAAATTCCGTTACGGAGAAAAACGTTAAGTTGCTCACCGAACAAGCGGCCGTTGATTGGAATGCAGCCGGTAAACTTGATATTTTTAAATTTCAAGAAATTTGGACGGTACCAAAAAATTGATTTTTTTTTCACAGGCACAGACAAATCAGTTACCGATCTAATTGGTGGCTACATGACAGAAATCGAGAAGCTACAAAGTCGTCTTATCGAATCCGATCAAATGTATCAACAGCTTAAGAAGCAAATAAATTCGCCTAGAAATGTGAAAAATTCCACAAGCACAGTTTGTAAGTCACACTACACGCACATATATAGGTAATTTATTTTAACTTTCCAATCATCCACACGAAGATGAAACGGAATTCGTCATCGATTCGGCCAAACGTGAACTGGAAAAAGAGCGTGAACTTCTGATGTCTCGTTCATTGCCCGGATTTCCGGATGTTAGTGGTTCGACATCGGTGGTTAGCAGCTCATCTGGCACCGGAGATGGTAATAACGGTAACGGCGGTGACCATAATTCAGACAGCGATTCAGATTCGGATTCCGAAGACAAAGCCGACGAAATGCAAGCCGAACTTAACGACATCAGCTCTGACATTGAATTGAAAACGAAACTTATCGAACAATTGGAATTGTCACAACAACGAATGCAAGTGATGCGACAGCATTACGAAGAGAAATTAAATTTGTTAAATGCGAAAATTGTCAATACACAAAAGGAACGCGATCAGGTGCTGGCAAATATGAGTGCCAGCGGCGGCACAACAACAGCACCCGGCAATGATAAAATAAAGAAAGTTCGCGATGAATACGAGAGAAAACTGTCGGACATGCAGAGAGAATTGCGAAAACTGCAAAATGCACAAAAAGAGCACATTCGTCAACAGCGTGAATTACAGGCACAAGATTCTCAATTAAGAAATTTGAAAAACGAATTGTTCGAATTGAAATCGGCCAAGATACGATTGATGCGAAAAATGAACGAGGACAATAATCGTCACAAAGAAGAGGAGAAGTGTCGTAATCGTGAAATTTCGAAATTGCGGAAAGAATCTCGCAAACAATTGAATACGATCAAATCGTTGCAAGCTCAAGGTGCGGCCAAAGATCAAATTTTAAAGCGTCGCACTGAACAGGTGACGGCTTTGCGAAAGGGTCAGCGTAGTCATTTAAGTATAAAAGCGGCGGGTCGCGTGCCGATCAAAGCCGATACGCCACCATCGTTTAGCGTACGACAGGCACGCATTAAATGGGAGACAGTGTTGCGCACCATTAACAAAGCGGCCCGTAGCAAACAGGCCATTGTCGAGTTGGAACGTGAACTGGAACGTTTATTGCTGGAACGTGAATCGTTGAGCAAGGACCTGTCGAATGTGAAGAAACGCCAGAAAATGCAAACGGCCAGCAGCAGTGATTTGGCATACGACGAAGACACATTGATCGCGAACTTGAATTACATTCAAGAGAACATCTCACACATTCAACATTCAATAATGGAATTGGACGAAGGCAAAGAGACAACATCGGAACCGCAAGCTATCCGAAATGTGGTCGAAGATGTTGACACATTAGAAGAGGCGAAATTTTTGCTGGAAAAACTGTGCAGCACTGCCATTGTGCAAACGTGTGACATTGCATTGAAACAGACTCGGCTGCTTGAAAGGGATGCCATATTGAATGAAGTGCAACAAGACAGCACGATGCAACAGCAAATTTTACAACATGTCCTGGCCCAGAATCCAGCGTTGACAGACAATTTTGGCAACGGTGTCAGCGGAATTTCGAATCCGAGTGGTGGCGGTTCGATTATGACAAATACATGGACCATGAGTACGATACCTTCCGATCCGATGGCGAATGAGTTCGATTCGATAACAGACGGCTGTAAGGCGTTGCAAAGTTTAATATCCAGTCGAAGTACGTCACCAGCACCATATCAAGATTCGTAAGTATACATATAGTTTTATTTTGTTTTGTCGTTTCTTTAATTTAGTTATTGTGCTTGTTGATTTAGTGAGAAGCAAGAAATGAAATGTCATGTGAATGAACGAAAATTGAAAATGAACAATTTGTACGAGGCTATTGTGCGAATCGGCGATGCATAAATGAAGAGTGAAATGGAAAATAGCCGGTGGCATATATGAATAAATAGTTAATGTTATTGAAATTTTGAAAAATTTGTAGATTACCGTACTTGACTGCGAATCAATTGATAATTAAATACTTTGGTTGCAGTCAAAACTATTTAAATCTTTGTAACACGTCTGTGTACTTTGACGGGCCGCTCATTCTGGACTATCCTTTTCTCTCTTATCTTAAATAAATAATCGTTCACTACATATACTTGCCGCCGTGTTGTTACTTCGCTCGTCAAACGGTGGCCTGTAGCAGTCGGTGAATGACTCGTAACAGAATATGATTGCCCCGAACAGAAGATTCAGATTCTTTTTTGGCTCACTGATAGGGATTAAGCTACTTTAATGGTACATGCGTCCAAGAAAGCTTCTGGTTCTTTCCTTCGGTGCAGGTGACTGAAATCACCTCTAGACGTTCTTCCGTTAATTAATGCAGGATTTTTGATCTTTGTTTTTTTAAATTCACACATTTTATCATTTAAAGCCTAAGAATTTCGTCGTGAGCTTTCATGTTTGCCACAAAAAGCAGTATATCGTCGATATACACAATGCCGTTAAATAGTTCCATAAATAAATGTTCTATTAGTCGCTGAAAAATTTTGATGGTAAAACCAAAAGCAGCCTTGTGTGTTATAAACTACGTTATGAGTATCGATGCCGACGCCAGTTCAATCTGGTGAAGTACGGATTTGAAAAATTCACGCACTTTAAAACATTTTAAATGATGTCTTCGAATGTTGGAATTGAGTGCATTTCCCGCTTTATCGCTCGATTTGCGGACCGCTCATTAACACAAATTCTTACGGCCTTGCCGTCTATTTTCTGAACCACGACCAATGGGCAGATACACTGTACCCGACTTTCGTCGCCACTCGTCGGTCGATGCAATGCTAGCCTCGGATTCAATGGCCTTTTCTACAGTTTTAGTGTTACATAATTTATTGTAATTATTTCGAAAGAACTACAGGCAATTCTGAAGAAGTTCAGGGGGAGTTATAGGGAAAATTTCAAGGAAAATTGTAGAAATTTCGGGGGAATTCTAAGAGAATGCGGAAAAATTACAGAAAATTTCTTGTGAATTCTGGTAGAAATCCGAAGAAATTCTTTGTAAATTGAAGGTTATTCCTTGGGAAGTTTAGGTGAAATTTCTAAAGAATTTTGAAGAAATTCTGGTTGAATTACGAAAATCCTGGAAGATTAGGGAGTTTTGCAAAAATTTCTGAAGTTATGCGTGGTAGGAAGGAATTCCAGAAGAGTTTTTGGATATTCAGGTAAGAATTATGTCAAAATACCGGCAGAACTCTGTGTAAATTTCAGATGACTGCCGTTGGAATGTCGAGGAAATCCGTAGGAGTTATGCGGAATGCCGAAAGAATTCTGGGTGAATTCCGGATAAAGTCTGTAAGAACTCTGTGAAAATTTTAGAGGAAGTCCGCAGGAGTTATGTAGGATTTTCGGTAAAGCTCTAAAGAAAATCCGGTGAAATTCTAAAGCAACTCCGATAGAATTCTGGGTTAATTCTTGTGCAATTCTGGGGAAATTCAGGTGAAATTCCGGAAGAAATCTGATGAACTTCTGAGGGAATTACAATCCAATTTTTGGAGCAATCCAAAAATCTTAGAGAATTCTTTGACAGTTCCAGAGCAACTACGGTGGAATAATTGAGGAATCCTGTGGAACTACGGCGAATCGGGTGGGATCTTCGAAAGTAAAATCGAGGAATTCAGGGAGAATTACAAGTGAAGTCTGGTGAAGTTCTTTAAGCGAATTACAGGTTAGCTATGAGGGAACTCTGGATGAATTTTGGGAGATATCGGGGGTAAATTCAGGTGTATCAAGGGAAACTGTGCAATATCTTGTTTACACACATATATTAATAAAAACTCGAAACATTCAAGTGTAGAAAAAATCTCAGTTGAAGTTTGGCCAAATTCTGGAAGAATTCTAGGAAATAAAGAAAAACAGAACCGAAGATAATTGTTCCAAACCTTGGTGCAGTACATAGCGCAATGGTTTTGAAATAAATGAATGGATTAACGAGTGCTCGAAAACCATATATAAGCATTCACTACACATTTATTATTTGGATACGCTATTACTAAACATTATTTAAATAAACATAAGAGTATTGGCTTTTTTACCAAAGATTTATTTCTTATTTTATCGTATTTTCAGTGATTCCACATCATCCAGTAAGACCCCAAAGGCTCGACGAAAAAATGTTTTGCTTCAAGATATCTTAGACAACACAGACAAGGTACACATATTTTATTTATTTCCCTTTTAATTTGAAGTAGCATGATTATTAAACATGAATTTATGTGTGTGTAGGGTTTTAAAAAAATCGTCCAAAAATATATAAATTTATTTAATTGAATCAGCAACATAAATCATATTATACAACTAAAAAATAAACCATCCTAATATCATTGCATCTTCTATTTAATAAATATCCAAATATATTTTTTTTTAAAATATCACCATATGTAGCTGCTCGTCCAAAATGAATTTTGTTCTGTAACTTAGCTAATTAATTGGAATGCAACTAAAAACTGTTGCTCGTTCTTACTTAATCAAATTGTTTGTAACAACGCATCAAAACTTAATCTGTGGTCCTTTTTGAATTTGTTAACCAAACATATACCAACTGTGTGAAACTGTAAATTCTTTCAGAAAATTCCATGTACTGTCTGCACAACAATGTACAGCGATCCTTTTCATCCGAAGTAAAAAAAAAGTATGTTTCGTGTGCCAAAATAATTCGTGTACGCAATTTTGCCGAAATTACCCGCAAATATGTTGGAAGACAACGTTTTTTGTGCAATTTTATTGTTTTTTTTTTTTAATGAAAAAAAATATTATTTTTTTTTAATTAGTCTTTTTTTTTATGTTTGTGCAGAGTATATTTATATATTTTTAAATGCAATAAAAAAAAAACTTTTATTTTCTTTTTATGTTATGCTTTGTTTTTAGTTTTTTCGTCTATATATGCTCAATGGACAAAGCAGAGCAAGTGTAAATTGTTATTTCCGATTTTTGAAAAAATAAATAAATTTATTTCCAGAACGACATGAGTAAATCATGTAATCAATCCGATAGCACAAGAAGTTTCATCCCATTATCCAGAGTTCCTAGTGCTCCAGGATCGTTGAAGTAAGTTACTAAATCCTATTGGAACACGTAAAAAATATGAGCAGTACCGCTTTAGCTATATTTTTTTTTTCAATCATACACCAACAATACCAGCACTTTATTTATTTATTTAATTATTTTTTTATCTGATAGCACCATTTTTGTTTTGTTAATTATAAAAATGGAGATATATACGCAGAAGATGCAACTCGAAATATCGCCCATTTTTATGAATCGAAAATATTTTTTCTTTTTTTTTCTTTCAAAACTTTAATGAATCGATTTATAGAGGACTTTTACCTATGCCGATACTAAATCGACAATTTTTGAAAAAATCACCATCGCCATTGTTCAGTCGAAAATCGTATGATGTTACATCGACGACGTTGTCGTCGTCAGCGACAACACCGACGACAACAACTGCATCGTTTGCAATGCCGCCGTCACCACGATTTGTTCGGCGAACGTTATCCAATAAAACGGCGTCGTCTGTATTGTAAGTGATATATCATAACAAAAACAAAACAATTACACACAATATAATTTTTCAAAACAAACCATAAATGAATCGTGCAATGTTTTCAAAATTTTTAGAGTTTTGACTAAAACCGCAGTAAAAACTAAAAACAATAATCCGAATTAGTTTGTTGTAAAATTTGTTTTGCTCAATGGAATTGTTTTTGGAGTCATTTTTTTCTATTTTGCTTTAATTTTTAACCCAATGTTTCAATCAATTCCTTTCTCTAAAGATTTTAATAAATTGGTTTTAGTAATTATGTAGTGTTTAGGTTTAAGGCGCATTTTAGAAGAAACAAAAATAATTCAATAGATTTTCTGCTCTTTGCACCATATTTTTCTTTAAACATTAGTTGTTTTGTTTTTTTTTTTTGGTTTTTGTTTTTGTTTTTTTTTTATAATCTACAAATCTAAATTAGATGAGATGTATACTAACAATTTAATTTTAAGTAGAATGGATTGATTAATTTATTTACATTTTAAATGAAAATCTTTTTATAGCAGCATAGTTTTTTGATTTTTTTTTATTGTACCAACATCTAATTACTTTAGTGAATTGTACAGTTTAATCTTCGATCTAAACCTCTAAACTAAGATCGAACCGACTGACTAAAGAGTATTTTTACAAAAGCCATGGTATAAGCAGTTGTTCTTAAGTTCTTGAGAAATTATGAGTTTAAAAGTCCGGTCTATATAGAGCAAGAGCGTTGTTGGTACTTCAGATGTTTTTTATCCAAACAATTACACCTTGAAATGTTGTCGAAAAACTGTTTGGCAAATTTTGAAATTATATTATCTGTTTAAACCTTGGGTAAGCTTCCTAACAGAGTCTGACCTTTCTTTGACTCTTCTGTTCGGATCTTGATTTACTCTTAACTTATTACTTCTTCTTTTTCTGCTTGTCATATGTCGCGACCGTACCATGATTGGAAGTCACTGTGTCAACCGTCACCGACGTCACCGACTAGAGGTCGCTCTGTGCTATTAGTAATTCCTAACAAACATACCCCAAAAATGCGTTAAGACTGTGCTTTCAAGTTTTAAGAACCGTTCAAGCAGGTGTTATCGCTCGCTCGTGAGACTTTTTCGATACAGGCCAAACGGCACAGTGAATTTTCTATGAGATGAGAAGCCGTATTTTAGGCCTAGGCTTTTAGAACCTAAATAACCTCGCACTACAAAATTTTGAGCAGGATCGAGCAAATGGGAACAAACTTAAACGAAAATCCTGCATGGTAGGCTGGTTATGGTTCCCCTAGGTCACATAATTTTCCACATATTTTGCAGTCGAGTAGCAAAACAGTTTTTCACATATTTTTGCCATTTTTATATGTTTTATCGAGTTAAAATTTTGGTTTAAAAGTATACTTTGGTCCTGGATCTCGCATAAATATTGAAGTTTTGCATGGGACAAATACGTATTATTGAAATGTGTTATAAGTACTTCATACAACTGCATACATTTTGTGTCCCACTTAACAAGATTTATTGCAAAACTGTTTTAGATTTTTTTTTAAAAATAATTGTGGGTATATTGAAACCCGAATTGGTAATGATAGACGAAAACAGCATCTCTGCTTTAAAAATGATTTGAAATTTGGACGAGAATTAATCCATAGTCGTCAACTAATCTTGGTAGCTCAAATCCATTGGTTACTGGTTCGAGCCCAGTTCAAGATTGGGAATTTTGTCAGTAGAAATTAAATTTCAAGTATACACATACACAGTTAATAATCCTGCGTACTAAATTTTTAAACCAAAAATAGTTTAACCCATTTTATTAAACTAATTCTAGTTAAATTAAGAACAAGCCATAGTTTAAGCGTCTTTTTAAAATAATATGGTTTAACGTTTATCATTTTCTGTTTTAAAAACGTGCAAAAACTATAAAACATTAAATTATATACCAATGTAACTTGATTTTATTTATTTTTATCCTAAATGACAAACCTTAGAGTTTCAATACAGTGTAAATATTTTTTCACTCCAGATTACGAATCAATTTTAAACCAAAATCATTTAAAAGACAATAAGTTAAAATTGCATTTAAAACATTTTTGTTTTACGTTTTAAACTAATATAGTTTACACTTCCACTTTGTGTAAATCGCTAGTGATTTTAAACCAACAGCAAATAAATGGTAAACTATATTGTAATTTAATGTATTTTCGTGTTTTTATATTCAAGTATTCAAGTTTTAAAAATTAAACATAAGTAGTTTATGAGTTAAACTTTTAATTACAGGTACATAATATTTTTTGTTTTGAATTGTAACTACATATGTATATAGTTATTAATACGATATAGGTGTTAACAAAACTATTGTTCAAACATGATTTTTTTTGTTCAAACATGATTTTTATTCCATCGTAATATACCTATATTAGGAAATAGTTATTGTTATACGAAAATATATATATATATATATAGCATAACATTGTTTCTGCGTGCCTATAGTGTATGTACAATTGTACATACACAAAAGCAAACACAACAGTGCGCATCTGTACAATACATTTTTGCATTGTAGTTTTTGTATGACGCGTAAGAACGAATAACACGTTCTTGCATGATTATATTAAATAGCACTTCAGATAATTTATATTGCCATTTAACTCAGACTTATATGTCTCATGTGATAGCACATTGGTTAGGATCTTGTCTTTAGGAATCTGTAGGTAAAAAAAAACAACTTGGGTTCGATTCCCATGGTGCTGATACTCAGACTAGTTCAAAAGTTTCTTTTTTAGTTAGTTT
>JANTEX010275805.1:0-11592 GCA_024741295.1 Macrocera vittata | reverse complement strand
ATAGTTTTCGTGTAATTACGAGAAATATCTGTTGAAAATTTTGTTAGATATCTCAAATTAAATTGCTCTCCAGAAGGTGATCTGCATAGACTGTTTTTTGACTAAAGACTAATATTAAGATTTAAGGCTAATTTAGTAATGTTTGCTTACTATTAGTCGTATAGCCAAAAAAATTTATGTAGCTAGTAAATCTAGTCGTAGTCGCAGTACTAAAATTAGTGCTTCCAGGTCATAATGACTTCTTTTGTTATAGGAAAACTAAGGTACGAACTAAATTTGCCTATATCAATTTATCTTATGAACACAAAAAGTGAAGAGTTCGCTCACTTTTTGTCATTTGAAGTCCTTTAAGCAAACATTTTATTTTTATAGATAAATACATATTGTATATTAACCTATAAAAAAATCAAGTAATTTACGGATTGAAGGCTTTAACTATTTATCGTGTAAAAGCAAGTCTTTTGACTGTTAATTATTCGATACATGCCGTGTAAATACGGTATTGCAATCTAGTTCCATATAAATTATAATTGTGATATATATGGTGTGTAAGATCCACAAACAAAATAAACTGGAAGCTAGTCTGGAATCTGCAACTTTTTTTTATTATAAATAGACACAACCACACGCAGCGTTTTTTATTTTTAAAATTTTAAAGTGAAGCGAACGGTGAGGCAGCCAAATGTATACAGCTCAAATACAACTGGAGCAAATTAATCAATTTATCACAAACAAATTATTTTTAAATTGAATCAACATGTTCAAATGATAACGCAGAAAGATCCGAAATTATTGAATTAGCATCGACATCGGTGAA
Source organism: Macrocera vittata (assembly GCA_024741295.1). Classification (NCBI taxonomy): domain Eukaryota; kingdom Metazoa; phylum Arthropoda; class Insecta; order Diptera; family Keroplatidae; genus Macrocera; species Macrocera vittata. The sequence goes on along the minus strand of JANTEX010275805.1, from coordinate 10,775 downwards.
TACTTCAGTTTCTTTGGATCCATTTTCGTCAAATCTGCAAATGCCAGTTTTCCCAGAAAATATAATTGGTAAGCCTTTTACTATACATATAGTCCGACTTGAAAAAATTAACAAAAAAAAAATATTGTGAATTTAATCCGAAAATTAAGCAACATTTGTACCAGCTTCGACACCATTTTGTACCACAGGAAGGCTTCGTATTTCCTTTTCCATTCATATGAAGAAAAAAGATGTCTGAAAAAAATCATTTGGATGACTTTCAATCGTGGCTCATTTATTCCAAAATAAAAAAAGGACTCTATTCCTATTCAGCATTTTAGCGTCAAAACTCATCGGTTTCAACTCTGCGATTAAATGCCCGCAAATGTTAAAAAAGTTGTTCTTGAATCTAATGCTTCTACCAGTTACCATAACAAAATCAATGCAAGATATAGAAAAAAAAAATAAAAAGAAGATATTCGGAAATGTATATAGTAAATAATATCGATAAAACCGAAAGAAATTTATATTGGAAAACCTAAATCGGCTTAAGCTAATCGTAGATATAATCATTTTATGTAACAAACAGAACATAGCTTAAGAGGGCATCGTGATGACGGAAAATTGGTTGGAAAAAGCTCTGATGAAACTGAAAATAGTTAGTCAATTATAATAATGGTAATTTTGTTAATATTTTTAGATATAGAATAGCAGGCGTTGATCTAGATTTAAAGCAACGCCAATGCACAGTATATTCCTAAAACCGTTCAAAATGAACTTAGATTGCGTAGAAGATTTTCTTATAAAATATTTGTCGGTCTCTTGCTCTCCTTATAAAAAATGTACTGAAAAACGCTGCAGAAAAATAGTATTTTATTCATTTTAAATTTTCTCTAATAATAATATATAGATACATCGTCGCCGATTGTGTAAGAGAAACGTTTATTGGTGGTGCTGATCTGCATAGCTTAATGTATTCTAATTTAGCGATGAAGATACATTTGTTGAACATATTTTGGTTTTTGCTTCTGTGTTGGTCGTTTTTTTTCAGACCAATATTTCCGCTGACTGTAGATCTTAATATGATTTTATTTTGTGATTCAAATGTAGCCACTGGCAATTTCTACACTTGATCACTGGGAAGCAGTCAAATAAAATGCGACGTGTTTTTTTCCGCACAACAATTACAATATTTAAATTACATTTTTTGCATTTTGATATAGGTTTTCTATTTTGTTTTTACCTTTTTAATTTTCGGCTATAATTATTTTGTGTCTTGTGTTTAGGTTTCTTCAAGTTGTATGTTAAAATGGTTGAAAATGTTTATTGTTTAATAGAATACTAATGTGTAAAAGAGACAATCACTAAAAATTGACTAGAAACAACTAATTATTATCTAAAATTTGGCTAAGTTTTAAAAACATTAATGTGACTGGTATTTTGTAAACAATAATTGTGAAATAGGAAAAAAAACTTGGCAAACCGAGACGACACAATTCATACTTAATTGCTAACTTATACTTTACACTATGTTATTGTCATGAAGGTGGCGTTTTATTAATGTTGTGAGCAGGATCATCAGTGATTTGAATGAATTGATGATATGAGGTTGATAACTTTGCGATTTCTGTTTTTTTGTTGACTGCTTTTTCTCTGAGTATTTGAATGTATAACATTTCCAAAATATTTTTTCGTGGTAGTTTTTGTAAAAAATATTGCGTGTAAGATATTAGGTTTTGAATAGTAAAAGGTGTGATTGTTTTGCTGCTGTATGGTGTTTATTTTTAAGTTTTTCTTTGTTTCTGCTCTGTCCATTTTATGTTGATACATTCTGTTTTTTTAGTGCTTGTCCTGTTTGTCCAATATACATTTTGTCGCAATCAATTCACGACTTTTCAACCAGAATTCTTTAATATAATTAATAATTTTAAAGGTATGCAAATATTTTCTAATGAATTAGGCATCTTTAAATATAAAAAAATGCCAGTATCCGTTAAAATTTTTTTTTCCAGAAGCCTCGTGAAATTCAATATGTTATGTTACAAAATCAAATAGTTTTTTTTTTTTTTTAAATTAAAGTTCCGTGAGGAAATATTTTTAAAAGAATGTAATATTTTTCGGATAAAAATATATAAAAAATATTTTTAAAAACAAGTTTTGAAGATTTTTCTTCGATGAAGGGAAAAATAGTTTTCCTCTGAGAAAGGCATGATTTCCCGATACCTAATAATATTTATTGAGGGAATATTACGATACCAATTATTTAAGCTACCATAGCTTTAATTTATAAATAAACGTTAGGTTAACGAGAGTAGCAACACCCAATTAATTATTTTATTTATTTTATTAAATCCAAACAGCAATAAGAAACATTTGTTCCAATATTTACCATTGTCTCTTATATTCAATATCTATGTATGAAATCTTCAAAAAAAAATTATTGCCTTAACAGCAAAACTATATAGTACTAGGCGCTATTCTAGAGTAAAGAAGAATTGCGAAAATGCGTGTTATTTTGCTTGTAGTCGTCATTTTGACATTCTACTCAAATGTTAGTATCAATCATTCTATCACTTTTATGCATTCAAAAATTGTATAAGATTAATTATTTAGGAGACCCATGGCAACATAGCTAATCAAACTATCACGACGATCCCACATACATTTATTGGCAACTATTCCTCATCGTCCGTAACTAGTTCAACGATTAGCACCAGTAATCACACAAATATTGTATTCATACCGCATATAGGCAACATTGGCACAAAGAAAATTACGGAAATGGCCGAACAAATTTTGAACAGGCAACGCACAATAAATCCAAACGGATATACCCATAAAACTAAACCAAAAAAAGTTCATCCAACGAATGAATTGTCTTCGGACAAGAGCACCGAAAATCATAAACACGGCAAGCCATCGGTAAAATTGCCTACCGTAGTTGGTGGGAATAAGCCAACAACACCTGGTTTCCGTAAATTGGTACATCATTCTTGGTCAAACGGTAGACCACAGCCACAGCCGATGCCTTCGCAATCACGACCACGAACGACGCCAGCACGTCCACCGCCACTACCCAAAACATATCCACCATCGCGTTCGTCAGCCATCGAACGTGTGCCACGACCACAATATTCATCAGACGAGGGTCGTCACAAACTAAACGAACAAAAACCTTCGTATTCATTTTCGAGTCCAAGTTCATACTATCGACCAAGTCACGCCCACAACGGTCATCACTTTCATAAACATCACCGTTACCATCATCGTCATCATCCTAAATTTCAAAGTGTTTACTATCCGAAAAAACATTTTCATGGTAAACAATTGATAATAAATTGGCCATTTTATATTGAATTTTAAACTTTCAGGTAACACCGAGTTGTACTATCCGAGTCGTGCTCACGCCCACACTCACTTTATAGCAAGTGCGCCCAGACATACGCATACACGTTCGAAGAGCAGTACTCACGCCCTTATATCACTAGTACTTTGAAGAGAAAGTCAAAAAAATAATGACAACAATTATATATCATCAAATTTATGATGAACATAATTTAAAGTGGATTGAAGAAAGTAAGGTTTTAGTTTGGGTTTTGTTGTTTGTTTTTTTTTTTCTATTTTTATAGGAAACGTTGCGTCAACTTAATATTGTTTTGGTTTGTAATGGCTCCAAAATACAAAAAATAAATAAAAATGTAATCCAAAAACTGCAATTAAAAAGCAACGGTCCACTTTCGAGATTTTTTGAATTAGCGGCGTATAACTAACGGTGATGTGAAGGAGAACACATTCTTAAACAGTCACAGCCTTTTCTCTCCCTTACAGGGCAATTTTTCTAGTCTTCACCCAGCGCTAAAAATATCTTATGAACTACAAGTAATTTGCCTTTTGACGAACAAACATAAACACCAAACAGTTTTAACCATGTCTTTTATTAATTATATCTACACCCTCATCAAATAAAACACGAAAATACGTACGAGTAGTAGTCGATTAAAAAAAAACTTCGCTGTGTTGGTATTTTTTTCTTCTTTTCACATAAGTTTTATAAAATATAAAATCGTGAAATACGAAAATAAAATGTTTTTTTTTTTATTATTATAAATTACAATATAAAATTAATAAAAACGAAGATAAAGGCAAGGTTTAGTTAGAAAAACTTTTTTGTTTATGACTCGATTGACTCAAATATTCACGCGTTAAAATGTTGAACACAGAGGTGGGCTTCAGTATTTCTACAATTATTTAAAAAGAAATCAAAAACATTTTTCAATACAACTTGTTGAGGAGTGACTTTTTGGACACAATATGTATGAAGATATAGTTATTTGCCAAAACAGTTGTATATGAAGTACTCATAACATATTTCAATAATACGTATTTGTTCTATATTTACAAAACCTCTAAGTCTAACTTCAATATTTCTGGGAGATCCAACGCTAAAGTATACTTTTAAACAAATTTTAACTCGAGAAAAACATGTAAATATCGCAAAAATATGTGAAAAAACTGTTGCTGCTTGTCGACTGTGAAAGTATGTGGAAGATTATGTGACCGAGGGGAACCATAACCAGGCTAGTAAAGTTCGTACACAATTTTAGACTTCTTTTAGATTAGGGAATTATTTAATTTTACATAGCATTGACAATTAGTCTTTCTATCAAAATTTGTTTTAAATTTTAAAAGTCCGTCTGAAAATTTTCAATTTAAATTTTTTCAATAATATTTAAAATTGAATAACTCCACCATTTCCTAACCGATTTAAAAAATTCTTAAAATCACAAAAATAGTGTATAAAATTTAGATTTATCTCTTTTCATGAGACCTTCTTTCGCATACAAGTAAAAACCCATAATAAAAAAATTCAAAAATGATAAATAAAAACGAAGATTTTCCCAAAAATTTTAAGATGTGATGTAAATTTAATCAAACGATAGATTAACGCCTGAATTAAAAAAAATTGTAAAAATAACGCCATCTACCCGTGCACAGTCTAATTATCATTTAAAGAAAATTATGTTCTACAAAAATGATTAGAAATAAATTCTCTTCAAGACAAGTACTACTATTTTGTCGATTTAATAACATCAGATCCAACAAACATTTTACCACAACATTTAATAGGGATCGAAAGAAGGGGAAGAGTAACTTAAAACAAAAAATTGTTATAGGTATAATTTTTTTAAAAAAGTTTTCCAAGTATTTATTTTCAATCTATAGGTATATAAAAGAAAAAAGAGAAATCTACGCGAAATAATTATTATTTTTCCACAAAATCTTAGCTTCTATCGATTTTAAAATGCATGGCCATTTGGTAAAGCCTATAAAATTTTAAAAAACTAAAAAAAAAGAAGTTATTTCGTGCAGATATTTTATATAAAGATTTAAATCTAAAAAACTACTAGTAAACTTTCTTTTTTTTTAAATTTTGATGACAAATATATTTTCAGTGTTTTGGAAAGAATTTGAGTAAAAACCCGCTTGTTTTTGGCATGAACTGTACAATTTTGTCCAATTTTTCAAAAAACGCTTACAAAAAATGGTCAAAAAATCATAAATCAAGCTCTCAACAAGAGTTGGAGATAGAAATTGACATTGAATAAAGTTATTTTACCTTTTAAAAATGAAATAACATTTTTTATAATACATATCCTCATGAATATTTTTCTTAAATGTAGGTGTTCAATATTTACCCTCTGTAAAAACATGCTGTCAAATTTTTTCGCGCAAATTATATATTTCGACTTTTGCCCTTAATTTGGTTGGGTTGATCAAACAATTATTCATTGTTATACAAAGTATTTGTTCTTGTATAACAAACCAAAAACCACTTTAATGACGCAGCGCTTTACTAAATTTCATGCCAAGAATAAATATCTTATTAAATCGATTATTCACTATTATATTTAACTCGAATACTGAAAAGATTTAACATAAATACATAATACACATACTTTGCTTCTGCCCAGAAATAAAGAATTATCACACACACTTCAGTTTATTATGTACCTATAATCCAGCAAATAATTACCGAGAATGAGCTTTGAATGACTGATAAGCACTAAGCAAGTAATTTCATTTCACCACTAAAACATATAAAAACGAATTAAAAATTACAACAGAACAAAAACAAAACTCACGTGCTTTTTTGCTTGTAGTAGTAGTAGTAGTAGTAGTGGTAGTAGTAGTTAGAAGTGCGCGGCATTAGATCGTAATGACTGATTTGTTTGATCATTCACGATAAACTGTCTCCGATTGTTTTATGTTGTTCTTGTTGTTGGCAGATTGGGGACTGCGGGGATTTTGAGCATGCGATAAGGATACGCGGAACCCCACTGCAAGCATATAAATAAACAACAAGCAACGATCAAATTAAGTTTACAAAAAAAAAGAGAAGAAATTATTAAAAATAATATCATTGTTATCAAAATAAATGTATGTATAACAATAAAAAGTTTATAGCTTAGCTATATATAAACGATCTATTCTGCATTTATGTATAAATTTTCTAAAGGTTCAATTATCTTCTATTAACTATTGGAGGTAGATCAAAGTATTTCATTTATAACTGAAAATAATTTGAGAAAGGCTTAAAAGCAAGCAATTATAATGGATTTAATATTGCAACAGAAATAAAATTAGGCCGCAAAATTTACTAATACTACTAAGACTCTTTTTTCTGAACAGGAACGTGTACCGAAATACATAAAATACGACACTCGTGAGTACATGATTACGAAACTAGATTATATTTAACAAGTTGGACTTTTTTTATGTTACCCCTACGATTCGGCACGTGATGATTAGTGAGTATATATGTAACTAACGATTTTCACAGCATTTTAATATCAGTCTTAATAATAAAAGTGTTAAAACTACACTAATTTAACACTTTTAAAGAATAACAATTACTCCACTTTTTATTGATAAATTCACTATTTTGAAATGTGTTACTTAATTAGCATGAAAACATAAGGTGCGGATCAATATTATCGGAATTAAAAAAGAAAAAGAAACAGGATTTAAATATTTTATAATAAGAAAAAAAAAACAAAATATTACAAATTAGGTATTTATTTATAGTTAACGATCGGAATCGGCATCGTAGCTTTGACTGAATATATATATATATATATATACAAATACCTAATATTTCTTAATCCTACACCTTACTAGATGTGCTACCCGAGAAAAGAAAACATCACAACCATTTTTAGAGTGGTAATGGATTTACCAGAAAATCATCAGGTTTAACATACGGAAAATAGTATACCAGATATTTGTAACTAGTCTCGTGGTTACACTTTTTCTAAGCATTTTACCAGAAATCTACGATAATTTAGAATACGCATTAGAATCACGACCAGATTATGAATTAATTTGGAAAACAAATTGATTCATATGTACGAAAACGATAAGAATTATCAAATCGCGAGCAAACGACGATGATAAAGTGATGGATACTTCCAACAAACAATTCGAAAAAAAGTTATCACTAAAAGAGTAATGGTCATTTGAAAGAGGATTGTTATTTTTTGGACAAAACGGTTAATCATTCTGATAAAGAAAACGAAATCGCTTCAAATTATTATGTTTTTTAAGTTGACAGTAAATATCAAGCAGACAATACTGTTACATATACAGAGCCACATTATGTACATATAAGAGCCCCTATGTACTGTACTTTCCTAAATTACACGTTGTCTCAATTATAAGATGAAACATCAAAAAAATATTCAACTATAAAAGGAAATATGTAGGTAAGTCGTCGGATTCGAGGTAAACGAATCTAGCAGAAAATCCTTATATTCAAGTTGGATCTGTTATGACGACTCTGGTAGATGTACAGTTAACGGTGTATACAAACTAACTTTCCTGGATTCCAAACCATTTCAACGCCCACAGTACATATCCCAATAAGGTATCAAACAAAACCCATCAAATGCTGACTGGAACTTTGCTTCTCGGCTAGTCACGAGGAACAAAATTAGGATAGCAATTGAGTCTTTTGGACCTTATAAAACAGCACGAAAGGAAAACCGGCGGAGGGGATATGCTGATGATATCCTGATTTTTTTAGTTGGAAAATTCGAAAACACATTAAGCGATCGAATGCAAACAGCTATGAATATTGTCGAAAGGTGGTAGATGAAGACCTGAACGCAAATCCATCAAATCATCAATCATTCCGTTTACTAAAAAGAGAGTAATAAATTCACTAATAATGCCAAAGACATTTGGATCGACGATTGTAAAATCGAATAAGCTAAAATATCTAAGTATAGGTGTGTTTTAGACTTCAAACTAAATTGGAGTGAACATGTAGAAGCTGAAACCAAAAAGGCACTGAGAACGTTTTTTCAATGTCGTCGAACTTTTTTTTGGCACAAACTGGGGTATTACAAACTGGATTTCTACAGTAAGACCCCAGGTCTGTTATGCTGCCCTAGTTTGGTGGCCAACTTTAGTTTACAGAAATTAGCATATATATGAAATCTTACTTTATGTTATAAAAGTTGCAAGCTCAGCCGAAGTCAGGCTTTAATATACAAACAAATGGATTAGTCATGGGTAGTGGGTCATTTGGACATTTGGTTGTTTGGAACGAAATGGTGAAAGAAAATCCCAACTTGTTAATGATCAAATCTGAACTCAACCATTCCTTAAAAATAATAAACGAGAACAATAGCAAACAAACGAATACCCTTGAAGTGGAAAAATCGCAATATATACTGACGGATCATTAAATTAATGACGTTTAGGCTGGAGCTGGAATTTACTACGATAACACAGATATGGGTTACTCATACAAAACAAAAGTATCGACAATATGGCTGCGTTTGAAATCCTAGAAGGACGGCTTTTAAAATACACTGACAGTCAGGCTGCGTAAATAGCGCTCTCATCGACAAAAATCAAATCGAGAATAGTAGAGGAGTGCAAAGCAAAGCTTAACGCACTCGCCTTTCTATATGACCTGACTCTCATCTGGGTTGCGGGGCAATCTGGAATTTCAGGAAATGAGAAAACTGATGAAATGGCTAAAAGGGCGCAGAGACTCCATTCTTGACCTGAATCAACAAGATTCTCGAAGTTCCACAACGATCGTGATAGCTGGGCCATTCAAAAATATATAATGGCGGAGAGAAACAGCTGTCGACAAACTAAATTATTTCTTCAAGAAGCCAGAAAAGCTTTAGGCAAAAAGCTTCTGGCCATGAGTAGAAATAATTTTAAAAATAATTGTGTCTATTGTCACAGGACACTGCACACTCAACTCACCTCTTTATTCGATAGGGATATGCCAAAGTCCGATATGTTCACCACAAGGTGCGAAATAGAAGAGGAGGATGCAGTACATCTTATCTGAATCTGCCCCAAATTTAACTATCTAAGAGCTGCCATACAAGATGGACACCAGTTAGCACTAAATCAACTCAGGAACATTGATTTGAACTGTTTGCTGAAATCCGTCTTATCCATGAAAAAATTCAGCACCTATTAAACAATTCAAACAACAGGGAAGATACAATGGGCCGGAAACGGCCTTAGGCCGTTGGTAAATACAACCCTGCCATCAAATCTAATCTGTATTTTGTTACTGCGGATGAAAATTAAAGTTGAAAACTAAAGATAAATCGCCTAAAAGTCGTTTTTACGATCCAGTAAGGAAATGCTTGAAAACGCATTTATAACACATTTGGAGTGGGTATGTTAGTTTTTTCGAAATAAATAGCAAAACCAATACTTCCATAAATACAATGTATCGTATAAAAGTAGTAAGTGGTGTCGGCGAAGACCCTCTTCCATGCTATGGCAAGCAAAATTAAATAATAATAAAAATGTGTTATTTGTTCCGGAACTTTATTGAAGCTCAGACGGATCTAGCAAAAAAAAATGGAAGTAGGACGAATTTAAGATGGGAGCAAATAGCACGAATAATAAGAGAGAAGGGCTAATTTAAGATGGGCTAGTGTTGGAGAATTTCCATATAAAAAATCGTCTTTTTTGATCAAAAAGCTTTACCACTTCGCTATATATAGCAAAATTGCGCCTCTGAAATAAGTAATGCACTTCTAGTGAAATTAATACCACTGAATCCGCCTATATGGAAGATTACTGTCAGTGAAGAAACTAATCGAAAAAAGAATTGTTTTATAATAATACATACGGAAATCATTGCAATCGGAACTATGTACTAGAATTTTTTAAACAAACTAGAAACAATGGATTAAGGGAGCAAAATTGTAAATAAAATAAACTTCATATATGTACATCCAGAAATCGATAGTATAGAAGAATATGTAACTAAATTACACGTGATGAATGGGAAACAATCTCCAGAAAATCATTCTCAAACGTAATCGAGAACAGTTGGCGCCCCATCTACACTATACGTTTGTATCAAATTCGACAATGTTTTTGCTTTATATGATCGGATCGTATCGAGTTTTTTACAATTCGTTAGTCGAATTACATGATTCGATTATCGTGTTATAAGGTTTATTTATATAATTCGATGCATATCGATTATCGATAGCGGATTAGACGCATAGAACCCATTTGTCAAAATTTTTTGCTTTTTATTGAATTGTATCGTATCGAGTTTTATAAAGCAAGCTGACCAATTGTATCGGATCAAACCCGATTCGTAATATAGGTACAGACAAAAAAAAATGCAATACATACTGTTATTTGACGTAATAATGTTTCGCAAGCTAGAAATCCGTTATGAAAATTTAAAAAAAATAGTCTCGGCCGTTGTAAAAATAAATACTTTTCTCTCTCGAAAA
>JANTEX010275694.1:334-11598 GCA_024741295.1 Macrocera vittata | reverse complement strand
ATAACCGTCCATACGTAGAAGTTGAGATTTTTGGTGTCAGAACAGTAGGGTTGTTGGATTCGGGTGCGCAGACGACAGTAATTGGCAGTGATTTTGAGGAAATGATGAATCGATATGGGATAAAACCCAAAAACGCTAGCAATGTAGTTCGAACTGCAGATGGAACTCCACACGTCGAGGTTGCTAAATGTTCCAACTAAATATAACGGCTCAACAAACAATGTCGAAGTGGTGTATGTTCCTTCCATTTCTCGTCGACTAATTTAAGGCATTGATTTATGGTCCAAGTTTAACATTAAGCCCGTAATTTGCGAAGTAATTGATGTCAATAAACAGGTCAAAGTATCCGATGATCACGAACTCAATCTGGAACAGGCCCAAAAACTTCAGACCGTCCTTGCCGTACGCAAAAGAGGGTGCACTTAGTCAGACGCATTTAACAGAGCATAAGAAAGATACCGGCAACTCGGAACCGATAAAGCAAAGGCATTATCAAATTGCCCACCATATACAAAAATATGTTGAAGTAGAATTGGAACGATTACTCAAAATGGGCGTAATCGAACGATGCAGTTCAAGCGCAAGATATAATCCTGTTGTCATCGTCCGAAAACCTAACGCAGTAACCGCCAAAGATGCATATCCACAGGCTCAGCCACAAACGGGCGAATATTGGGCCAGCTTGTCGGCACAAAGTATTAATCATCAATCGATTTTTTCGACGTCTTTCTGCAAATACCTCTGCAGCATACTGCCCAACTAAAGACGGCTTTTGCAGTAGGCGGACGTAGATTTTTTATTTACAAACGAATGCCATTCGGATTATGTAATTCTGGGGCAGCTTTGTGTCGGTTAGTCGACCGGGTTATCGAATGAGATTTAGAGCCTTACGTTTTCGTCTACTTAGATGATTTAATAGTCGCTACGGATACATTCGAAAGGCATATAGAATTTCTCGGAAAGGTTACCGAACGATTATCAAAAGCCAATTTGACAATAAGCCCGGACAAGTCTCGTTTCTGCAGAAAACGTATTAAATACTTTGGTACGGTGCCGAACCAAATCCCGCAAGGATAGTGTCGATCCTCAATTATCCGATACTCAAAACCGTAAGGGAAGTCAAAAGACTTCACGCTATGGCAAGTTGGTACAGACGTTTCATTCCGAACTTTGCCACGTTGGCCAATCCATGGACTGAAATGTTGAAGAAGTCGAAATCCAAATTTGTATGGACGGAACAAGCATCGGAAGCACTTGAACGCCTGAAAGTAATACTTACATCGCCGCCCGTACTGGCGAATCCAGATTATGATCGTCCATTCATAATTCAGACAGATGCGTCAGATGTAGGTCTCGGTGCGGTGTTGGTGCAGGGCACCGGTGAAGACGAACGAGTGATCGCCTATCTCAGCAGAAAATTGACTTCGGCAGAACGCAAATATCAGACAACAGAGCGCGAGTGCCTAGCCGTAATTACGGCCATAGAAAAATTTAGGCCCTATGTCGAAGGCTCAAAATTCACCGTAGTTACTGACCATGCGTCACTTTTGTGGCTACAAAATCTGAAAGACCCGTCAGGGCGTCTCGGTAGGTGGGCTTTGCGGTTACAGCCGTATAACTTTGAAATAGTCCATCGGAAAGGCACACAAATGGTGGTTCCAGATGCTTTATCGCGAGCGATCGAATCAATCGATATTGTCAAATTTTCCGCAAGCAAAGACCCATGGTACCGGAAATTGGTGGACGGCATAAAGGAAAAACCGCAACAATTTTCAAAATTTCGAATCGAGAAGGAAATTCTGTACAAACACTGTTCACGTGTCAAAAACAACCCCAATTTTAAATGGCGAGTAATCGTACCGAACGATTTCAGGAAAGACGTGTTGTACTCGTGCCACGATCATCCCCTCAGCGGTCATGGCGGATTTTACAAAACGTGCGACCGTGTAAAAAGGGATTTTTTTTGGCCCAATATGGATCGAGAAATCAGACATTACGTAAACAACTGCGATACGTGCAAAGCATCTAAGGCATCGAATGAGATCCAAACAGCACCCATGGGTAAATTTAGGGAATCGCACAGACCATGGCAACTCATTTACGTTGATTTAGTCGGCCCGCTGCCAAGATCTAGAAACGGGTTTAGACACATATTGGTTGTAGTAGATGGTTTTTCGAAATTCGTCGTGTGTCAGCCGTTAAGAGATGCAACTGCTAAATCTGTCACCGATTTTTTAAAAGTTCGTGTGTTTCATACTTTCGGTGTGCCAGAAATTTTAGTGAGCGATAATGGCAAGCAATTCGTTTCGAACGAGCTTAAAGCATTGCTTAAACAGTATGACGTCAAAGCATGGCCAACGTCTCGGTACCATCCACAGGCCAATGCCGTAGAGGCGACCAATAAAACTGTCGAAACAGCAATTCGGGCATACCTAAGAGATGACAGCGCACATACCGATTGGGACAAGTATTTGTCGGAAATAGTTTGTTCGATGAACACTTCGGTTCATACGGCCACGAAGCATTCGCCGTATTACGTAAATTTCGGCCAGAACATGATTGTCTCCGGCGAAAAGTACAAAAACTCTTCCCCAAACGATGTTACTGTTTTTCCAGATGTACCCCGTTTAACAAAAATTAGGAAATCTGTATCAGAAAATCTTAAGAAGTCCTACGAACAGCGTAAAAATAGATACAATCTCAGAACACGTCCTATCGAATACGCAAAGGATGAAATCATTTGGCGTAGGAATTTTGTGCAGTCTGACGCAGCCGGCAAAATTTGTGCTAAACTTGCACCTAAATTTATAAAATGTCGAGTCCTTAAGAAGATTGGTTCCAGTTCATACGAACTCGAAGACATGAACGGAAAACCTGTAGGAATATTCAGTACGTGTGATATGAAAAGAGATTATTCCGATCCACCATAGTTTTCCTATTAGTCAGGCATAGTCGTAATCCTAATTTAGTTCAGTCGTGTATTCCCTTTCTTTTTATAAAATAAACTCCTCGTACATTCTAAATTTTAAGCTTATTCATAGAAACAGTCAGTTAGCATCAGTGCTTCCGCACACATACTATATCTAATGTTTGTATAGTTGTAATACAAATATTCCTGTATTAGACAAATTAATAACATTATAAAATATTTATTTTGATCAAATTTAGACGGTAGTAAATTGTTTCTTTGTATTAGTCGTACATAGAACAGATCTTGATAAGCTATGGTATTTCTTTGCATTTATGCTGAGAAAACACAATCGCCAGGGAAAAAATACAAGCACCAAGTCAGTTTGGTACAAACTTCAGAACTCTGGCCGTTAAGATACTTGCTTGGTATCATGTGTAAGGTTATATATATAGGCATATGTTTATTATTTATGTTGTAAGATTCGTATTGCATTTGGTAGGCTAGTTGTTTGAGTTAGTCGTAAGCCAATTATTTATTATAGGTAGAACATTTTAGAATTAATTAATATATGTATATATATTTCTTTGTATATAGTTATTTTTCTTACGTTTGTGAGATATAAGTCTGGATGGCAAATAGTATTTTAGTTTCTTTTCTTAATTTTGTTAACATATACTGTTATGTCGCCTGGATTTTTGTTGGCGAAAGGGTTAAAATTTTACTGTTTAAGTATTCTCTTAAATTCGACCGATAATTAATTCGGCATGCCTACATGGCGTTATACTGTAATAAGTTAAGTGTCTATATCACTTCAGTGATAGTATAGTCTGGAAGGCGATTTGCACAGATTTATAAACAGGTTCAGCAATTATTAAAAGTAGATATGTTAGATAGCGTATATAAATGGTTTTTTTTTCGTTGCATATAGATGTTAAGTGCAATGCTAGTCCTTCGACGCAGAGAATATATTAATATCTATGAACAGTAAGAATGGTGTGTAAATTGTAAAATTTATTTTTTTGTTTAAGCTTGCTTAGTGCAAGTGGTCGGTGTCTCACCAATAATTTTCTTCCTACACCATTCATGTTTCATTACTAGAGAGGCCATAAGCTATACCAGATATGTATCCTTTGATCTTACTGTGCGGTTTGGAATTAAGGAAGACGCACATCTGTCAAATTTGTGGTGGCGATAATGGTGGTAACAATCTGACCTGGTCACCGTATCGGCTAAGCGTTTTAGTATTTAAACTTATAGATTTATTTGAAATTTGATGTAATATCAAGGCTAACGTTTTTTTCTTTTTGAGAAAAGAAAATGTTTAAAACATTTTGTTTTAAACATTTTCTTTTGCTATGAAAATAAGTAATGTTGTGTGTATATAATTAAAATTGTACATATCATAGATCATGATGAACTCCACTAATTTTCGAGAAGATAAATTTAGAATAAGTATATATTGCCCTTCCATAATTAATTGTACATGCCGGTGTAGGTATGTGTATATTTAAGTAACGATGATACCTGCGCTTTAGATTTGAATTTGTACGCAGATCATTCTCTAATTGACCGTTCAATTAACAATTGGATTAAAACGTATATAACATACAATATACTAAAACCGAATTTTTATTGTGGCGTGTGTGGCAATTTTATTTAATTTATTGCAAACTACAAAAATTAATTATAGTAGCAGAGAGTGTCTAATTTTATTAAATAATCCAAAGGGATATTAGAGGTAAATTAACATATATATGTACACATATAGAAGAAAATATAAGATTTCTTAAATCTATTGTCCAAAATTGTATAGAATTTGCTGCACCGCCACCACGTGCAAATTATTCTTTAAAGAAAAGATAATAAAACGGAAAACTGCTGAAAATATCAAAATATTACACTATACACCTAGACATAAGGACTAAGGACCCAGTCTTAAGACATACGTTCTGGAAAATTCAGAAGACTGAGGAAAAACACTAGTAATTTCCAGATAAGTACCTATACCTATTGTTTATTAATACAAATAACTACATACCATATATATATATATATAATTCATACACATATATTTATATATATGTAACATACAGTAGAGTTGGAACATTCGACACAAACTGTATATTGATTATTAATATTAATATTTTGTGAAATTCAATAGTAAAGGTGCATATACAATTTAAGTAGACAATTATTAAATCTTCGTTCGGAACATTATTATCGATAACTTTAGTTATATGGGAAATCAAATATCTGTAACAAAATCGTATTAATGAAGAAAAGTGTAAAAAGTTTGCCTACAGTGTCGTGGTAAAGTTATAGTTATAAGAATTATTTGTGACTTAGAAACATGCGCATGTGTTAGTTTAATTGTTATTTAATGTTAAGTATTTCGTGATGATCAAATATTAAGGTCTAAATAAATTTAATAAAACTTGATTTAAGTCAATATATATTTCATAGAAAATCGGTCATATATTTTTCGTTATGTGTTTATTGATCCTTAAAGAAAACATTATTTATTGAATACAAAAAGTCTTAAACTATTAGTTATTCGGTTAAGGTCAGAGGTGACTACCGTTGAGCCAAGTGCAGATCATACGAACCTGTGTGACAAGGATGTGAATCTTCCGAAAACAAACTTTATATTACTTTCGTGCCTATAAACCTACGGTTCCCAAAGTGCGTCGATTGAGCTACCGGGCAGACGTGCGCGGACCACCTGGGCGTCACATAATTCGTGACTGGCGCTTAAGCTCAGGTGGAAGTTGGCTTCGAATAAGTATCTTTACCTCTCTTATGTGGTATATAGTTTTCAATATGTATGCATATCTCTATTATTCCTGCGCATCAACTAGGAAATAAAACATTGGCACCCAACGAGTTAGTGTTGCATTTATAAGCAACCAGGGACAATTATAGAGTTTTTTTTGTTTTTGTTTGTTATTTATCGAGTACAAATACTAGTTAGGTACATTTAGAAGTAATATTTGTGTGAAATATATAAAACATTTGGTTTTTTGAGTGTTTATTTAATTTGTATTAGAGTATTTGACCATAATTATTTAAAATTTCTACCCATATATACTCTTGCAAATATTTAAGTTGTGGTTAAGTATATAGATACATTTTTCTGTAAAATCAATTAATTTGGAGTTTTGAGACATACTTTCTACGTTTAGTTAACATTATTTTCTTAGTTTAAGTTTGTACAACCCCATTACAAAATATATAGTTGGATATTTATTGATTTGTCATTACATTTTCTTTTGTAATGTTTTAGAGAATTTAATTTTATTATTTAAGTCAAATAGTTTATCTGCTGTAATTAGTTAAATTTATATTCGGTTTTTAAGTCTAAAATATTCTTTATTCTGTTGTTTCTGATGCTAGATACCAACTTATTGGTTTGGTTTTCATATACTTAATTATTTGTTTATCTTTAATAGTCCTTAAACAAATTTATAAATTATTTAAATAACCGTGAATATTTTCAAATTCGAATTGTTTCGATACGGTAATATTTAATAAAGTATTTAGAACGAATTTTATTTAATCAAAAGTAAAATGGATGTCGGACATTTAAAGCCAAATGAGTTGGAATACGAGCTTATTATCAGGGGCGTGCATAATATCGGCACAACAAGAACAAAAATAGTTGCGCTTAGGGACATCATGGCCAAAGAGGCACATGGCTTAGAAGTTCCTCCCAAAGATAGCGGCAAATATATATCGCCTGAAGAAGAAATTCATAATTGTATCGCAGTATATGCGGATATAGAACGTACGATATCCGATTCCATTTCTGCAAATCATATTCTCAAACTAAATGAGGCTGCTAGTCGCTTGCATCACCTTCGCCTTCGTCTTGAACGAATTCACCCTATTACGGACGAACAACACGACAGAGTAGCGCAATTACTTGACAGTGTCTACAATGATATTTATCGGGTAGAAACAAACAAATCGGCGATAAATAAATCCAAGTCCGATGGTAACACGTCAAGACCTAATTCTCATTTAAGTTCAAGACCGCAATCGAAAAGCTCTCGAAAAGCGGCAGGCGCTTGTGCTATTAGTTCAGGTGAATCTTTAGACTCCCACATTTCAATTGAACAAGCGAACTCCATTATAACTGGAAGGGGAATTATAAACTCTAACTCCAAAGACTTGGAAAATTACGACGAACAGGAAAATGCATCGATACGAGAGTCTTTGATCGAATTTGAGTCACTGAAACCGGATGAACGTGATCAAATCATTCGGGATCTTGTTTCATTGAGGCTTTCCAAAGAAACTGTAAAAGAACAAAAGAAATTAAACCGTAGATCTACAATATCAACAAGGCCCAATCGAAAAATGGATAATGATCAAAACGATATCGAACAGTTCAATATTAACCGAGAAACCTTACACAAGAACTCGCCACACAAGAATGTGATTTCCAATAATCGGAGACCAATGAGCTCTAACGTACAATCGAACACTAGTCAGGATTTATTTGAAATACCCAACAAAGTTCCAGTAAATGAATTTATATCGAACAATTACCCAAAGAGCTTCGATAGAACAGAATTGATCGGTAAAGTTTCCGGTCGACCGTACGATCCGGGATATAAAAATCCGAACACGAACTATGCGCCAAATAGGTACGGCATACCGTCACAATTTAGGCAGACCGCGGCAAACTTTCAAAATCATAACCCGTGGGACTTGCCGTTGCAAAATCGAACCACATGTAGTCAGATACCATTTCAAGTACTCAAGAGTCAAAATGAGACGGTATACAATAATCCAAGGACAAACGTTGGATCGCATAGGTACGACTTACCATCCCAACTTAGACAAAATGACCAAAGGCACAATCCGTTAGGATTACCGCGACAAAATCAAACCACAGCTAATCATATACCACTCCAAGCATTTAGCGACAATAATGAAAATGCATTCGATAATCAATGGTCACGTTCGCAAGAACAAAAACATTTTTCGAATCACAATCACAATAATGCTAGTTCACGCAATCCGTTCACTGGTGGTTCGAGGATCGATTCAAATCGGTTCGTTAACGAAAACGAACGTAATGAAATGTTTTGCAGACCGCCTAGTTTCGTACACAAGACAGTACCCGTACATCAATGGAAAATTAGTTTCAGTGGCGATGGGAGAGGCTTGCATCCATTTGATTTTCTCGCTCAGGTGGCTGCATACCAGCGATCGGAGAGGGTTTCAGATGACGAATTATTGCACTCCATCGTTCATTTGTTAGTTGGTAGGGCTAGATTGTGGTATTTGGCCACTCAAGAAACATATTTGTCGTGGAATCATTTTTTGTCGGCACTTAAGCAAGAGTTTCTCCCGGAAAATTATGATTTCATGCTTTTGTGCGAAATAACCAATCGAATGCAGAAACAGAACGAATTATATGCCGAATATGTTACTCAGATGCAATCGGCATTTAAGTGTCTTTCTATTCACGTCTCAGAGGAGTATAAACTTTTCATCATAAAAAAAAATCTGCTTCCAAAATATGTGTCGGCAGTAGGATGTCACCGCATTGTATCACTGGAACAATTGTCCCAAATTTGTCGCGGCTTTGATAACGCAAATATCGATAGACAATTCCGAAATTTACCGTTTCAATTGAATCCTTCATCATATTACGATCCGGCAATGAAACCGCGAGCGTTCAGTAAAGAGGTGAGTTTGATGGATGGCACATCACTGTCAAACAATATACAAGCAATCGAGCAAGCAAATACATTCGGCTATGAGAAACATGGTACTAATCGTGAAGATGAATCGCACGAATTATGCTTAGTGAATCGTATAAATCAGTTGCACAGACCGAAATTTGAAAATCGTTCGAACACGGGTAACTCGGCCATGGCGTGCTGGAATTGTTCACAACCAGGTCATACGGCACGAGGCTGCTTAGCAAAGAAGACCCGATATTGTTTCATGTGTGGCCACAAAGGTGTAACCAAGTTCGACTGTCCAAAATGTACGGGAAACGGACAAAAGAATCCAGCCGATCAGGGGCAAGGGTCGGGTTCAAATCAGTCCGCCCCAACCTCATCCGAATAGAATGTGCAGACCTTAATCCCGAATCTCAACTAGAAACTGAAATCTGTCAGATTATTGAAATTAAAGACGATAACCGTCCATACGTAGAAGTTGAGATTTTTGGTGTCAGAACAGTAGGGTTGTTGGATTCGGGTGCCCAGACGACAGTAATTGGCAGTGATTTTGAGGAAATGATGAATCGATATGGGATAAAACCCAAAAACGCTAGCATTGTAGTTCGAACTGCAGATGGAACTCCACACGCATCGTGTAGGTTGCTAAATGTTCCAATTAAATATAACGGATCAACGAAGAATGTCGAAGTGGTGTATGTTCCTTCCATTTCTCGTCGACTAATTTTAGGCATTGATTTTTGGTCCAAGTTTAACATTAGGCCCGTAATTTGCGAAGTAATTGATGTCAATAAACGCGTCGAAGTGTCCGATGATCACGAACTCAATCTGGAACAGGCCCAACAACTTCAGACCGTCCTTAAAATGTTGCCGTTTGCGAAAGAGGGTGCACTTAGTCAGACGCATTTAACAGAGCATAGGATAGACACCGGCAACTCGGAACCGATAAAGCAAAGGCATTATCAGATTGCCCACCATATACAAAAAGATGTCGATGTAGAATTGGAAAGATTGCTAAAAATGGGCGTAATCGAACGATGCAGTTCAAGCGCATGGTGTAATCCCGTTGTCATCGTCCGAAAACCTAACGGCAGTGTACGTATCTGTTTAGACGCTAGGAAACTTAACGCAGTAACCGCAAAAGATGCATATCCTCAGCCACAAATCGGCCGAATATTGGGCCAGCTTGTCGGCACAAAGTATTTATCATCAATCGATTTTTCCGACGCCTTTCTGCAAATACCTTTGGAGCAAACTGCCCAATTAAAGACGGCTTTTGCAGTAGGTGGACGTGGATTTTTTATTTACAAACGAATGCCATTCGGATTATGTAATTCTGGGGCAACTTTGTGTCGGTTAGTTGATCGGGTTATCGGATGCGATTTAGAGCCTTACGTTTTCGTCTACTTAGACGATATAATAATCGCTACGGATACATTTGAAAGGCATATAGAGATTCTCGGAAAGGTCGCCGAACGATTATCAAAGGCCAATTTGACAATAAGCCCGGACAAGTCTCGTTTCTGCAGAAAACGCATTAAATACTTAGGCCACATCTTGTCCGAAAACGGTGCCGAACCAAATCCAGCAAAGATAGAGTCGATCCTCAATTATCCGATCCCCAAAACCGTAAGGGAAGTCAAAAGACTTCACGCTATGGCAAGTTGGTACAGGCGTTTTATGACGAACTTTGCCACACTCTAGCGGAGACGTGGACCGAAATACCGAAGAAGTCCAAAATCCAAATTCGCGTGAAACGCCTGAAAATAATTCTGGCGTCACCACCCGGCAATTCCGGATTAAGACCTTCCTTTTAAAATTTAGTCTGATGCGACAGATATAGGTCTTGGTGAAGTGTTCGGGTGCATGGCATCGGCGAAGACAAACGGGTGATAGCTTATCTAAGCAGTAAATTTAATTGACATCGGCGGAACGCAAATAATAAACGACCGCACGTGAATGCTCGGCGGTAATTTTGCGATATTACATCGGAAATGCACACGTAGGGTGTTTTCAGATGCTTTATCGCGATCATTCGATATTGTAAAATTTTCCGCAAGCGAAAACTTATAGTACATGAAATTGGTAGACGTCATTAAAGAAAAACCGCAACACTTTCCAAAATTTCAAATCGAAAACGCGATTCTAGACATGCACTGTTCACGTGTCAAAAACAAGTCCGGTTTTGAATGGCGATTAATGATTTCAGGAAAGACGTGCGGTACTCGTGTCACGATCATCCCTCAGCATTCATGTGGGGTATTACAAACCATGCGACCGTATAAAAAGTGTTCTTCTTTGGCCGAACATGGATAGAGAATTTAGACATTATATAAACAACAGCGATACATCACACAGCATCTAAAGCATCTAAAGAGATTCAGATAGGTAAGTTTAGGGAATCACACAGACCATGACAACCCATTTACGTTGAGTTAGTCGGCCCGTTGCTAGAAACGGGTTTAGAAACATATTGGTTGTAGAAGATAATTATTCAAAATTCGTCGTATGTCAGCCGTTGAGAGATGCAACTGCTAAGTCCGTCGACTTTTAAAAGTCCAAGTGCTTCATAGCTTCGGTGTGCCAGAGATTTTAGTGAACGATAATGGCCAGCAATTCGTTTCGAACGAGCTAAAGTCATGGCTTAAACTGTA
>JANTEX010275583.1:0-11602 GCA_024741295.1 Macrocera vittata | reverse complement strand
TCTACGGAAAATATGAGAAATGCTTTGAATTGAAAGCGGTATTTTCCAACATAATGGCCAAATATCCAAGATTCAAGAAAGCTATACCATCTTGAAAGATCATTGATTGGCAGTGCTGCGTCCGCTATCGACCAACAAACGTTAAACGATAATTATTACAAGGTTGCTTGGAATATTTTAGTCGATCGTTACGAAAATCTTCGTACAATTATCGATGTACACGCTCAATTTAGTACAATTTGTCGAGAATGTCAGAGACAATGGTCGTCCACATTTTCACTTAAAAATTAGACTGCGAAACACGAAAACTTTGGGAGGCAACAACAGACCACGGTAAATTACCTATACGATCAAATTCTGGCAAGCACAATGCAGCATTCTCGAACGCGATGAGGGAGCAGCCGACGAAAGCAGCTGGCAAGTCGCATGCAGCAACCACATCAAGCGAAATCAATTGTGTGTTTTACAGAAAAAACAACAACATCCAATACATCAATGCCCTGAATTTAAGGAATACGACGTTTCTACCTGGTTTTCAAAAGCCAAACAGCTAGAATTGCGTTTCAACTGTGTGCGAACAAATTATCGAACCATTGACAGATTGACGATCAAATTCATCATGTTTTGTGCACCAAAAGCGGTATCATACGCTACTCCATTCTGATGGACAGACAACGGAGATCGCTGGAAGCGACAGTGATTGATCAAAGGCAGATGCACCTTCTTGCCAAGCAACAACAAAAACCGCCCGCGGGAAGTACAGAGAATGTTGCTAGTTCTAGTGTTTGCAATACTACCGCTCCAAAGAAAATTCTACTGTCGACGGCAATCGTTTACAATGACAATGCGCATCAATAAGCATGAATTCTACTTAACTCCGGATCTCAATTGCATTTAAGTCTGAGCGACTGGCAAAGTCGCTTGGATTAAAACGAGAATTGAACTGCAACTCGCCGATTCACGTTTCAATACTGCCGGTCGAATCAATTTACTTATCGGTGCGGAAGTATTATTACAGCCCGACGCTGCAGAACACAAACCTGGGCTGAATAGTCGGTCGTATATCAAATCAGAATGGCGTTTCTACGCAAGCGGCATATCATCATTACGTTGACGATTTGCAAGAAAAGTTCTGGGAAATCGAATAGTGTTTGAACACTTCCCAGCAAACATTGAAGGAACAGCTGTGTGAAAAACATTTCATTGACACGCACACGCAAGATGGAAATGTTGCTGTTCCGGAATTCGAATATTCATCTCACACAATCGAAAGCTTTTGCATCGCAAAATGTTTTGCGAAACTTGAAAGCAAATTGAATCAGATTCCGGACATCGAACGGCAATATGCCGATTTTATCAAAGAGTATGTTCAGATTGACCATTGCCGGGAAATGTTCAATACTGATTCAAATGAAAATAATGACAAATTACATTATTGTATTTTATGATCATGCACAACATTCGAGTATGAGCGCTTTCCGGTGAGTTCTCATGTCATGGGTTTAATGTGGCGCACATACAATCGGTGAAGCTAACGATAAGAGAACACAACTGATTGCCATTCTTGACAACACATCAATGCCCTCGCCCTTAGTTCAAGGAATTCGACATTCCTCCCAAGTTTTCAAAGACCAAACGGCTAGAATTATGTTTCAACTGTTTGCGCAAAAATCATCGAACCATTGACATTACTCCTCACAACTGGTGTGCAAATGACCCCGCACTTTTGAATGACGTTACGATCATCGCTCGTGAGAAGAATATATGGCACTCAAATACGCTACGTCCAACAACACAGTCAAGACGATTGTCGTCGATGTAGCAACGATTTTGTGAGAACTTACCAAATGCTAGACAATTTAATCATTCTGCGGTGCGTGATGCTTGTCGACGGCGCGGATCGAATTGGTTTGCATGGCATCGCCGAAGCTTGTTGACAAAGTATCAAAAACGATTGGAGTTGATCATGATATCTTGCTTTGGTCTGATTTGAAGGTCGTTGAAAAAATCGCCAAGTCATTTAAAAGTGTACGTTGGCAATCGTGTGGAGAAGATTTTGAATTTGACACCCGGAGTTACATTGAAGTATGTGCCCACAAAATTAAATCCGGCCGATACGATATCGCGTGGTTGACATCCAAACGAATTGTTTGCCGAC
Source organism: Macrocera vittata (assembly GCA_024741295.1). Taxonomy (NCBI): domain Eukaryota; kingdom Metazoa; phylum Arthropoda; class Insecta; order Diptera; family Keroplatidae; genus Macrocera; species Macrocera vittata. The sequence continues at coordinate 9,444 of JANTEX010275583.1, read as the reverse complement.
AATCTGTGGTGGAACAGTACTCTTTCACTTCTGCTTGACCGTCCGACCGAAGCCATTGATTCAATAGGAAACGATTCATTGACTGAGTTACGAGTCTAAAACGTAACAACCGCATCCACCTTTATCCAACCGCTTTATACGCTCCAAAAATATGAGTCGTATCGAAAAACATATCGAGTGTTTGCGTATGTCATAAGATTCATCGATAACGCAAAAAAACAAACCGTGTTGGTGATCTAATTATCAGTGGGATAAGACGACAAAAGTGATAATTAGTATCCAGTTCAACGTGAATCGTTTTCATTCAAATTAAATTTGTGTCGCAGTCAATCATTGGCTCAGTCAATCATTGGCCAATGTTTTGTTGCAGGTCGGAGGACGAATAAAACACGCTAACATTGAATATGATCGTCGACATCAAATTGTTTTTTGCCCGCGGACCATCTTGTAACGAAAAGCCTGATTCTGTAAATGCATATAGAAAATTTGCACATTGGACAAAGTGGTTTTCTCCTTAAAGTTCGGCAACGTCATTGACCCATGCGTGCTAAGCAGACAATACGAAAAATTGTGAGGGAGTGTGTTTGCTGTTTTCGTACGAAGCCGCAAAAATCGACAATATATTGGTGTGAATGTCGCGTTTATTGCCGCACTTCAAAGATTTATAATTCGCCGTGGAATTGTGTTAGACATGTATTCGGACAACTGGAGGAATTTTGTCGGCATGAAAAATTCGTTAAGTGAGCTTAAATGGCTATTTAATGATATACAATGTTATCGTGCAGGGAACAATTTTTGTAATCAACGTGGAATCAGTTTTCATTTCATTCCGCCGCAGGCTTCCCAGTTTGGTGAACTGTGGGAGTCTGCCATCTTGATCGGGCGCGAGATCACCGCCATCCCCGAACCATCGTACGAATCACTTAAGGTTGTTTCGCTGGCAATTTGTTCAGCGATTGCGTCAAAATTTTTGGCGACGAGGGTCGGGCGAATATTTTATGGTTCAAGAAATCGGTGTTGGCATGCTCGTTGTGGTACGTGAATGTGCCTCTACTGAAATGGGTAATGGGGCGCAAATTACAACTAAATTCGGGCTACGACGGTATTGTGCGGATTTTAACGCTCAAGACTTCGTCTGGTGAATTGAAACGACCAGTGGCAAAAATTTCAATTTTACCATTGGTGGTTAAAAGTAAAACATCCGTTTTTACGGCGGGAGTATGTTTAAATAGGAATTGATTTGAATGCCGCGCTAAATTTTTAATTGATTAACTGTAGTAGTATTTCATAGATACATGACCAAACGAGCAACGCTGATATCAAATCAATTCGTTTTCAACTCATTAGCTCAAACTTAAAAAATATATATATATTTGTCCCAGAATCAGTCGTTGGGTTTGGAAATCATTCATTATTATGAGTATATGCACTAATTATGAGTAGAAGCTATAGTACAGGGTGGCCCACCAGAACATGCCAAATGTAAATGCAATTTATGCTGGTTTGATAAGTGCCAACTTTATCCGAACAGTAAAACCATTCAATTATCTTTTAAGATACCAAAAATATGGTAGTTTAAAATCAAACTTTGATTTTTAGCTTCCGGCTCATCCGCTGCTAAATATTGACTTACAACAAAAATTTTAACAAAGAAATATTAAAGTCTTACCAAGGAATACTACAAGTTTCAGAGTGTTATCTCTTAAACCATTCTTGTAACATTTTTAAAATGTAAAAAAATATTATTTGTAATGGTTTGATTTTCACTAAAAAACAATATTTTAAGTTTGTTAAGAGTAATTTTCATTTAAAAGATTGCGTCTCTAAGGTGAAGAAAAAATTACAATTTTTCTTTATTGGTTGAAATAACACTTTATTTCTTTAAACCTCATGTCATCTGCAGCTAAGATTTGACCAATCACCAAAAATCCAATGATGGAGTTTTACTGCTCAAAGACCAAAGAAAATTTTTTGAAATTTTCCGAATTGTATCTTTTTTAAACAAACAAAACACTTTTGTAAAGCTGTGGAGGACCTGGAAGCTACAAAAATCAATTTGTGATTTCAAACTCACACATCTTTGGTACCATTAAAGGCAATCGGATAGGTTTTTTTTGCTAATAAAACTTGAATACTTTACCACTCTAACGTGACTATTCAGATAAGGATGGCATAAGATCTAAATTTAGAAGAAAACTATTTTGTAGGAGCATTGTTTCGCAAAATGTGACCAACAAAAGCAGCTAACACGAAAGGAATCTCTATTTTACAAACATGTTTTAAGAATTATGGCACTCAAACTCGTCTTATATCTGCATCATGAAAGTGTTTAATGCACATAGCTAGAAATTTTGCTATGTTAGCTATATCTCGTACTATTTGGAAATAAAATATTATTTCAAGTGAGTGTAAATGGCAGAAAATTCCGTACTCAAAGCTTTCACATTCAACATACTTCTTTGAAAATAAACATATAACAATTATTACTCTATTTAAATGATTTGTTGACCCACATTCATAGCACGTTGTCTTGTCGGCTTAGTACATTTTAAAATGTGATGCTCAAGCTAGATAAATTTCGATTAATGGTCTTTTTAAGTTTTTCGTTAAAATGCATTGAGTTCATCTCGCGGCAGTTTAAAGTGTTGCTCTTTTAATGTCAACAATCTGCGAACAAGTTGATGATAAGCTAAAGCAGTTGATCTTGTTACTCTGTATGCATGCTGGTAAGGATGGATACTACTTCTTTCAGTACTAAAATATTAGTAATTCGAGTTCCACTCGTCGCCCGTATTTTTCAAAAGATTTTTCATTTGGGATATTTACTTCAATCTTTCATTATAAAATATTAGTGTTTTCATTAAAAAATGGTAAATATATGTAGGACCTTGATTTTTTCGCCGAAACAAATTGTCATTTCGGACAATTAATTTCGTTTAAAAAACATAGCACTTATATAAGGCTTTTGCTTAAGATCTATTTCCGTTTGTCACATCGCAAATTTCTCCATGAATGAAGATGTTACAATGGTAGATAAGATTTTGACCACGGTCAGTCTAAATTTAGATTTCTTGTTGTGTTGACATTAGTGTTTGTGCCGCAGACCCGAATGACGAATATCAAAACCCATAAGAATAAGAATACTCCTACGCAGCTATGTTAAATTCAATTTATTTTTCATGCAAAATTTCCCGTTAAGGGACAGCTGCTAGCGAATATCCTAATGTGGTAATTAATACAAGATCTAGGTCATATGTCGCTGTTTCTAGAAAGTTGGTCAACCCGCCTTGTCGTCTCTATTTACTTTCAGCAGCTGGAGAGGATGACTGCTGTTTCCCCTTATAAATATTTTAACCTGTCTCTAGAGAATTGGACGAGGAACTTTGGGCTGATACCTTTATCGTGAATGCGGCGGAAGATTCAGTCGGCTATCTGCCCCCATTTTAGCTTGATTTTAAAAGCGACACATGGCTGAGTTTCAACTCACACTTGGGATATACCACATTCAAGAATGGTGCCTGATTACGACAACTCTCCACTAACATAAAACACCTTTCTGTTCATCTTCATCAACAATTAAAGTGACAGTTTATGTTGCAGATTTGTCACTAACATGTTTAACTGAACGCACTTCAATGCTGGCCAAAACAGACTGACCAATCTAATTCAATTTGGTAGACAAAGACACAGCAGACTTCTGGTGTATTTCGATCTACTCTTCCTCTTATTGTCGCTTTTTTTTCACCACATTTTCTCCAATGTTCGATGTACCACCAAGAATGGTTTTGATAGTAGAATAAAATTGGAAACATTGTGTTCTAAGATTTATTATATCAACTGTACAAATACAATATAACATTTTCCTTATTTTGAAATATTTACAGATATCTGGCCTGGGAATCCTAATAGCTGGTGCAGTAGTACTTGCCGATATTGGTGAATTCAGTCACTTTTTAGAAGGACGTGTCACAGCACCGCCCATTGTGCTTATCGTGACCGGTACCATTATATTTTTGATTGCCTCACTAGGATGCTATGGCGCTATAAGAGAGTCACCAAGTTTACTTTATTGCGTATGACAATGTTCACAGTTTTTTTTATGAATTTATCTGCAATACTCATTGAACATTGTATTTCCTAACGAATGCATGCAGTTTGCCGTTCTTCTCGGCATCATTTTCATTGTCGAACTGGCAGTTGGAATTGCTTCGTGCGTCTTCAAATCGGACCTGGAAATGGCTCTAAAGGATTCGTTGATGATGTCAATTAAACGTTCCAGCTCTGATGATATTATGGCCTGGGATAATGTGCAAAAGAAATTAATGTGCTGTGGTGTTGACGGACCGGCTGATTGGGTGGATCACAGCAAAAATAAAACATTGCGAGCAAGTTGTTGTGTTCCGGAAGTTATTGATAATGCAACGAAGGATTGCAAAAATGCCAGCCCATTGTTTACGCACAAATATTACCAGGTTAGACTTTTTTAGGTTAATTGAGCGAATTAATTGGATTGATAATATTTTTGAAATTACCGTTTTAAAGAGTGGCTGTCTAATGAAATTGAAAGAGCGAGTCGACGGCAATGCCTCGATATTGATTGGAGTCGGAATTGGAGTATGTTTCATTCAGTTGCTGGGTATATTTTTGGCTTGTTGGCTGGCGTCATCAATAAGGGCAGATCGAGCTAAATAAATGCGATGAAGGTAATATATACATATTTTTTTAATTGAGTTTTATTCATTTATAGTAATAGGAAAATTTACTATTTTTCAATTTAAATTGAAATCAATCTTAATCTTAATGAAATTTGAAAATGTGTCCTTGTGTGTACTTTTTATTGCACGAAAATCTGCACAACAATCGAACCTTCAGCTATTCTGGTAATCATCTCCGCAAGGAGTTACTTATTTCTCAGTTTTTCCAATGTCTGTATATGATTGTAGATATTCTTTGAAATCCACAGACAACAATAAAAAACATAAATTATTAGAATAGTTTTACGCATTTTGCTTTTAGATTTAATAAGTCCTTTCACATAACGTGTTCCAAGAATTAAGTTTTCGTGCCGCTGGTGCTTTTGTTTTTGTCGTCTTTCTATGAATCATGACAAAGGAATTTTTACTGTGCTTCAACAAAACATTTTTCCATGAATTTCCCATGAAAAATCGATAAAAAAGCGTGTAAGAGTGTAATTAACATTTTCCGTTTTATTTCTTTTACATTTTAGACGTATAAATCAAAAACAATAAGTAATGCCTACGAAAACATACACCTTAATAACCTCAATTATTGGTATATAAAAATAGTCATATTTATAAGAAATAATATATATATATATACATTAGTAGTTGTAGTAGTAACTTTTTAATATAGAAAGATCAAACAAACAGATACAGTACTTATAATTTATTAGTCAATAAAGTTTACGTAATAATATACAAAATGTAAAAAGGGATTAATTAAATATGCAGTTACACGATTTTTCAATATTTTTTTGTTGCTTGTAATCTAATTGGATTTTAAGCAAATGTTTAAATTTTTTAAGATAGACATTGTTTAAATCGAAAACAAAAGTTAATCCTTATTATATTTATAAACGATTGAGTTAATCATATAACTATACACTAACATGTAAAAAAAGGTAAAAGTAAAATGATATAGTCGAAAACTGATGGCCATTTAAATCGTATTTATTTTTAAAGAGCGTTAAAATGTTCTCTTGCAAATGTTATTGTTATTTTTGATGTAATTTTATTTATATATATATGATAAATATTCGCGCAGATCTTATGACAATCTAATTTCCACTAAATATGACATTTTATATTTCAATTATTTTAGAGATTTACTGAAATAGTTTTGGTTTAAATTATAAACTTTTTTTTAACTTTTATAAATCTAAAATTGTACTGTGGCGTATTGATTTAAAATTTAAAATTAGTGTTAAACAATTCTAAATACATTTAACTGAATTTAGAAATATTAACGATTAAGCAATAACAAAGTAGTGTTATAGAGTTAAACATACTAAACACTTATTTACAAAAATAAATTTTTATTAAAACATTTTGTTTTAACAAGAATTTGAAATTAAAATAACATGAAAATATCACGAAAAAACTTATACTCAAAATTCAATGTTTGTATTTGTCTCTATATATTATAATTGATAATATCCATTTCTTCAGCTTTTAAATTATATTTGCATATTGTTAAAATAAAAAAATATATATTTATATTTTGTTTCGTAATAAATTCAATTTTATTAACTTTTTTACTACTTACCTGAATTATTGATTAACCTATCATTATTTGCATGTGTAATTATTTATTGAATAAAACTATTTGTATAAATATAAAATAAATTCTATGCGAGTTTCTTTTCTAAAATATGGCTAAAATAAATTAAAAAAAACTATAAACTGAGGTTGGTACAATCGTTTATTTAACGAACAAAAAAAAACCATTGATAAGAGTTCGAATCTGAGGTGTTTAAAAAAATCCTCTTGCAAACTTCTAAACTTTTCGTAACTAAAGTAATGTAAAGTATTTATTAGGCCGACTTTTCGAAAAAAAAAGAAAAAGACATTAATAGATAGCCAATATAAATATAAGTTTTCGAAGTCTTTACATAATTTGATCAAAAAACCACTTGTTTGAAGCGGTTTTGGTTTAATTATCAAATTTGTTCTTAGTTTTTTTTAGATTAAAACATAAATTTGCTCAACATTTAAGTTCATTCAGTTTCAAAGTAAAACAAATACAATAAAAGGTTGAATAAAATATTTTCAATGGTCGTTATAAAACTGATCAATTAAAATTTAAATAAAATAATGAATTTTGATTCACATTACTATATGAATCACATAGATCCAAAGTAGTGTCAATAAATCAATTGAGCATACGTGTTTACTATTTTACTGTTTAGATATTAAAAGGATTTAAATGTCCATAAACTATATACAATAAAGACGCAGTTCGGCCGTTGAGAATATTTGACGTTATGCACCACCTGAATTTAATCATCGCTATCATTATAAAGAATTATTTTAATTTGTTACTTAGGTTATCAATATGTTAACGTAAGTTTAGAACTACAGAATTTCAGAACACGGATTTCGATCAACTTAAAAATTTCAGGATCTGTAATTAGATGTCCACAATTTTGTTAAGACTTTTTTAACTAAATATGGTCTCTTGAATTAATTTTTTAGTCTTCAACTTTAAATTTACTGCTTTGCTCCGTGTTAAAAATCTATTAATTCTCTTTGCCTGACCATTAATTCTAGGACATGCTGTAGCGACTGATACTGCCGAGGAGTGTGATATTAAACTTACAGAAGTTCCAAAAAATTATAAACCTAAATTCTAAGGATTTATAAATTTCCTCAGAGTTAGTAGTCTTGGTACATATCGAAGGGTGGTAGAAGTTCAGAATCTCAACCAGAGTCATTTCGACCCTTTAAGTAACACATACCCATGTGTCTACTAAAATCTATGGAAAATGTAATCGTCAGACATATAAGAGAAACAGTGCTGGATGGCAATCGACTTCACATGGATCATTACAAAACCTAGTCTTAGTGGACAAAAAATCGATAGAATGAAGAGAGTAGCAGTAGTGAAAGAAGATCTATACATCATAACAATCAAGGGCTGAAGGAGTTACATCTCCTTTACAGGGACGGTCCTCGTGTTTATTTTGCCCGGCGCAGTACTAGCAGTACTCTTCCCGATTATAAGCTTCTCCGCCCAGATTTCAAGATTTCTTTAAAAAAATTGATATTTCAATATTTCAGTAGAACTTCAAAGCGACTACAAGATTTCTATAGGATTTTAATGTCATCTTAAAGTTTCAATGATTTTCTAGATTTTAATGGCATTTCAAAAAATTTCAGTTTCACGCCTCCAGTAGGATTGCATTTCGAGATTTTAATATTACAATGAAATTTCCAATATTTTTCTAGAATTCAATGGAATTTCAGTACGATTTCAATGTTTCAATGGGATAACGTTTCAAGTCAAGGAATCAGAAATCCTCTTGTGAACAACAATATGGATTAAATTTAAGGAGACTAGAAACAAACAAATTAATTTAAATCCGAAAAAATAGTGGTGACAATATGACGAAGTAACTTATTTAAATTTTTGCCACAACACTTGCTTGGTAAAATGATTAAGAAAGGATTTTTATGAAATTTCAAGATGGCATTTTAAAATCTATTGGCATTTTATGAAAATTTGAAAAACATTTCAAGATTTTAAGATTACACCGGAATTTCAGAACCATTTCAAGATTTCAATGGGATGAGATTTCATATTTCAGGACGATCGGCAACGACATTTTCACATTCGATGACGGAAACATCATTGACTTCGCTTAAAAAAGTCAAGTAGGGCTGGTCGATAACTAAAAGTTATCGATAATTATCAATAACTGAATGTTATCGATAAGTACCCATTTATCGATAACTAAATTTATCGATAATGGGCGATATAAAAAACGTTATCGATAATTAACGATAACAAAAATATATCGATAAGTGGTACTTATCGGAATGTCGACGACGATATACTCTAGTTAAACCAACGAGAGAGCAAAAAAAAACTTCAACGTCATCGAATATATTAGAAGTAACAGCAACGTGAGAGCATAAAAAAAAGAAGAAGGTCGACGATTTGAAATTATTGAAAATTACATATTTATAATTAACATGTATCAACAATTGATAATTATTAAAACATATCGATATTATCGATAATTATCCAGATATATCTTTTATAAGTCTTATCGATAAATTTACCAACTCTACTTATCGAAAGTTTCGATATTTATCGATGAAAAAAAGTTATCGACAATAATCGATATATCGATAAATATCTCACCCCTACATTATTGGTTCTAATGCCAGGCACATCAGTTTGTGGTGTATTGCTAAAAAGAAAATATTTACGAAAATCAGCGGCATAAAATTGAAATTGTCGATCGATGAATGTTTGTAGAATACCGGTGTGTCACAAAAAAAAAGGCTAAAGAAAAGGTAAATTGGTTCAGCGGATGGGTTTATTTTATACGTTTATTGCTTCTAACGAAATGTTCAGCTATAAGTGGTTGCTATTCGACTGAAATTTTCCAGAGAATTTTCGAAGTGATAGTGAAAACTGCGTAAATTACATGAACGATAATGTGGTTATTCTTAATACCGAGACAATTGGAATAAGTCCTTGGCGTTTTGAAATGCGCGCTAAAAGTGAACAAATTTGAATTTCTCGGGAATCAGCTGTCGTCCAATGGAAATAATCCGAGCCGAAACGATTTTGATTTTTCAAACGCCGATTTGTTAAGAAAAAATGAAAAGCTTTCTAGGGTCGGTGACATACCAGGAAGAATTAATACTGGACTTATTTAGCCAAGTTGCAACTAACATCGTCTTTTGACCCGTC
>JANTEX010275472.1:0-11605 GCA_024741295.1 Macrocera vittata | reverse complement strand
TAAGATACTTTTATTACCGCTCTAGCAAGCACAAATATGAATGGAATTACAATGCCATTTTTAATGTAAAAAGTACTACAAAAATGTGTGTTTTTTTTAAAACATGGATTTTAACCACCTCTGTGCATTTTTTTTTTGATTTTGCATCCAAAAACATCAAAAATCAAAATAAGTAATGACATATTTTGAGTTGGTTATTCTGGTCACTTTATTGTTTATATAATGTAACTGTAAAATATAAAACCCCAATGATAATCAATCTAAGGTACAATATATATACATATAAATAGTAAATTAGTACTTTACTTTACACCTTCCATAATGATTAGCTGAAAATAAACTGTTATGTACCATATATGTATAGTGTATCTTGAGTGTGTGTTAATATATATGATGCATGTATTGTTCTTATCATCTCGCGGCTTGGATGCTGGGCAACCTAAGCAACACGTAAATTTGTCTATATAACAGTTTATGTACGTTATTGTGCCCGCCTTTATTACGGCAATCATCGTATTGGTTGAGAGTCCGGAGAGTCCAAAACACATAAAGGCATTTAACAGAAAACCATTAGAAAGGTTTCGCGCATGTTTTATTCTAGTTTTTTTTTTTTGTTACAAAAAGAGTTTGTTTCGTTTTTTTAATTTGAATATGATTCGTTTGCTATACAACACATTCTTAATAATACGAGTATGTATATATAAAAGAGCTATCTAGTTTTTGGCTTAGATAATGTGTAGAACAGAATTGTGTTGTCCTATAGACTTAAATCAAGTTTTTTTTTGTTAGCATTTTCTGGTTGATGTCACATAGAAAATAGTTTTGAATATAGAGCCAACACAGATTGTATATAACTAGTAGACCATGTTGATATGCGAGTATATGGTTTGTGTAATATACAACTGTGTGTATAATTTTTATACATTGCACTTTTAGAGTATGGTCATGTAATGAGTGCGTATAAAATATATCTCGATGGCATCCGGTCACCATATAACCGGATGTATGACCGCTGATAACAACTATATATGCATGTGTAATATATAATACAGTATATTATATATATGTGACGTATTTTTTTCCTCTATATTAATAGAAATGCTTTATTATCGTTTAACAAAACCGCACGCAAAAGATTTCACAATAAATTTTCTTTTGTTTACATCACACAAATCGACCGGCTGGATTTGATAATGCAAAATTGAGTGCTCCTGTGTGATAACATAATGATGTCACTTTCAAATCTAAATTTTTCCTAAGGATCAACAATTATTTTTTTAAACCAAATAGTAATTTTCCTAATATTTTCATAGTTACAAAATAATTAATTATTTAATCAAAAAAAAAATTTAGAAAAAAATTAAATCAATCTTTATCTAGAATAAATTTCCAAAATGGAATTTCAACAGAACAATGCAACTTTAGTTCTATTTAGTACGGAAAAATTCTAACAGAATTAACTGTAATTCACAAAAATATTGATTTTGGGACAAGAAATAATATTTGAGATAAATGTATTTTCATCTTAATGTAAAATCGGGCCGAAATTCTGTAATCATCCAGTACTTTAAAAGTACCGTCTAGTACTCCAACAGTGCATCTAGTACTAGCCGGGCATAATGTTAAAATCGAGTTGAAATTTTGTTATCATCCAATGCTCATCAAGTACCAACTAGTTCAACAGTTCATCTAGAAAACTACATTTTTTATATTGCTACTATTTGTATATGAAATGTCACAGACTTCCGTCATACATCCAGTACTATCTTGGTTCTCTAGAAAAGTAATGTCTAATATTCCTACTTATAAACTCAATACTTTTCTTATAATATATGTAATATGAGTCCTACCTTTGTGTGGAACGGCCCAGGAAATTCAAGTGGCCCAATTTATTATTCCCAGATCAGAGATCAATATCAGATAGCAATCTAAAAATTTAAGTTTTCTGCTTAAAAAATTGCAAGTTTTCTTATTTTACTAGAGAACCAAGATTGTACTAGATGCATGGCAAGAGTACAAGATCTCTGTTGATCTTGGAATGATAAATTGGGCCACTTGAATTTATTGGGCCATTCCACATAAAAGTAGGATTCATATTATATAAATTTTAACGAAAATATTAAGTTTATATATAGAAATATTAGACAAAAATTTGTTAAAGAACCAAGATAGTACTAGATGAATGACGTAAGTACTAGATCTCTACAGCCTTATAGTACATAAATCGGGCCACTTTAATTTTCTAGGACATTGTGTAAATTTTTCAAAGTATGATAACTCAAAAACGGCTAATAGTACTAGATGAACTATTGAAGTACTAGTAGTTGGTACTAGATGAGTACTGGATTCTAACAAAATTTCAACCCAATTGTAGCACTTTGTCCAGCTGGTTACTGTGTACATTTTTCAAAGTATGATAACTCAAAAACGGTGACAGTACTGCACTGTTGGAGTACTAGATGAGTACGGGATGTTAACAGAATTTCGGTCTGATTTTACATTAACTATTGCCCGGCCGATAACAATGTAATTTTTTCAAACTATGATAACTCGAAAACGGTGATAGTACTAGAAGAACTTTTGAAGTACTAGTTGGTACTAGATGAGTACCGGATGCTAACAAAATGTCAACCCGATTGTTGCACTTTGCCCAGCTGGTTACAGTGTAAATTTTTCAAAGTATGATAATTCGAAAACGGTGATAGTACTAGATGCACTGTTGGAGTACTAGATGGAACTAGATGAGTACTGGATGCTGACGAAATTTCAGCTCGATCGGAACACTTCGCCCGGCTGATGGACCCAAAATGGAAGGCAAAATTCACATAAATTGATGAAAAGACAAAATTTTTAGGAGTTGCTCGGTTTTGTTGTATTTTCATTTAATTTTTATTTGTAGAAATTTCGAGGGAAATTTGAGAAACATGAAAATTAGGCGGTCATTAAAAAGGCACTTTTACTTTATTAGTTGCAGCCTTTTGGTTCGGGATTGCAGAGGGTGTGATGAGGCATCGTCAAGACCTTAAAAAACTGTACTCTTCATATTTTGACCACTTGTCTGATAATTTAAACACCAAAATAACTATTAGCGTTCTTCGTGTTTTATCTATGAATAGTTTGTTTGTTTTTTTTTGTTTATTTTATCTGATTCTTTTGTTAACTGCAAAGTAAATAAGTTTCTTCAATTTTTTTTTTTCGGTCGTCAAACGTGGTCAAATATGTGTATAAAAAAAGTGGTTCTTCAACATGAACATCCCGAAATGATACATGTGCAGACATATTAGATAGAATGTGTTTCCTTAATCTTTGACTTCGTCATGAGTAATCTGTGTTTTGTTTTTTTTTTCTAATACATAATATGTGGCGACTTATTTTTTGTTGTTGTTATTTCGTATGATTTTATCTTCTATATAGAAAATAGAAACTATTGTGTCCCGCAAATAACATTTATTTAACCGTAAAGATTCAAGATATCTCTATGGCTAAAGATTTGTTGTTGTAAAATATAATTTTATATAAGTTTCAGTAACTGCATAATCCTCTATTCATATAAATGTGCCTAACAATACCCGTTTCATGTATAATGATTTTGACGCCGATAAAATAGGCGACGAAAGAAATACACTTGGGATTAAGTTGTTATTCGTCTATTAACTTATAGCTTCTTATTTTTTCTTTTTACTGCACATAGATTGTGTATTTTTTTTTTAAATAATCGTTTGGAATTTGACAGTAATATCACTGTTTTTTTATATATCTAAGCAAGTATGCTATCATATTGTTTTTAGTTTTTTTAAGAACTCTTTTGATGTCATTCCTTTAAAAAAGTGAATTAAATTGAAAATATTTTCTAAAAATATGCCGTAAAATTTAATGTTAATATTTTTTCTCTCATTTGATTTTGTTGAATTCTTATTGAGAGTTAGTGCTTAAATTTTAGTAATTCTTGAGACGTTTTTTCAGATTATAGGCTCGCCATGACCACTCTATTTAAATTTTGAAAACATTATGAAAACTAAAATTGCATGTTACTTTAAATGTCTAAATAAAATAATTACCTTTAAAATTTAAAAAAAAGGTATTTTCGAAATCAACAGTTATGTAAAAAAAAAATAAAATAAATAATAGTTGTAGTTTGTAATTTTCGACGTATCGTTCACATTTAAAAAAAAAAAAATTAAAGTAATAATTTTATTGTAATATTCCACTGAACCTGGTTAGTTCCACATTATCGTCAGGCGGTTGAAATTTGAATCGAAAACATATCGATTTCAGTTTCACAAAATTACGAACAAAAAATTCCTTGTATTCTCTATTATGAAGACTTCTACCTACTAAATATATTCTGACTGAAATAGCAGAGAAGTAATTTCAGTTAAATATTTGTGTACATATTACTCAAACGGTGTACATCCATTTCGCTGAATTTCGATTTAAGTAAAAAAAAAATTATCTTGTGAAATTCTACATTCAAAATCGTACTTTGTATATAATTTTGAATTGAATCTTATATTAGACAAACTCAGATAACTATAATAACATTTAAATTCACTGAAACTTGTTTCCTATTTCGATTCCTTAGAGGGAATTGAAATGCAATTGCATATATAATGTAGCAACACCAAAGGTATTAGTTTATATATCTTTGGGCAACACAATACTAAAATTTACGGCCATATTTATTTATCTAACTCGAAAAAATAATATATGATGTATATGGTACCACCACGTCTATATATGTAAACATTTTATCTGCGTGTATAAAAATTTCATTCATTCTCAAAAATCTAGTTCCTTTTTTGTAAACAATTTTTTTTCCCTTTTTAAGTATCTGGTTTCGTTTCCGCCCGTCGCGAGGACTCACTTATATATGTATACATACTCATTTATGTGCAATAATGTAAGATGTTTTAATATTTGATTCACCTATAAATATATAGAGTATGTTATACGCATATACGGCAAAGCAAACAAGATAAAAGCCGGTTTAATAATAAGCAGAGTATAAAACGTTTATCTGAAAACTTAGAAGGACCTTATTATATATAGTTTGAATTATAAAATGAAAACTACTTACAATTATTCCAGAATACAAAAAAAAAATGGAATAACAATTTATTTGATATGCGTTTTTATATTTGGGTATAATTGCATGTATATGCGATGAGGAATATTTCGTATATATGTTAAATGAATAGAGAGAAGATATAAAACGTATCATAAAAAGGCTCACACAACCGGATATGGAACAATGCTTAAGGGTGTGACCACGTGACGACAAGGGATTTTTCTTGTTCGTTATTCGATTTTTTACTCCATTCAATTAGAATATCACCTTTTGATTGAAGAAATGTATATATATATATATGAATGTAATAGAAAAGAAAATTTGAGACGATGATTTTATGACGATACAACTAAAGAAATAGAAAGGAAATGAATTGAGATATATATGTGTACGAAACAAGTTTTGGAAAAGCTGATAATTTTTGGTGAGTCGGTTTGTTGTCTAGCTTACTTTTTATTATATACACGTATATATGATTGTTATTAAATACTTATTTCAAAATTCAAAGGTAACCCCTTTTTCTAACTCAAAAAGGATCTTTTTAACGAGTATAGAATGGATTCGTTTAGCATAAGAAGTACTAGAAATTATTTCTTATATAAGTATATAAATAGCACGTGTGCATAAAAAATAGGTGTGTCCTTGTTCCTTGTGCAAGGACCCTTCTCTATAGTTGTATTATATGAATATGTATGTACATTTACGCACGTACCATATTATGGAATTTATTGTCCCTTATAAAATATAACATTTAACAATAGACACTTTATATAATTGTAATGCAAATATGAAGTATATCTGTTCTTCTTAGAAAAATATTTTAAACCGATATGTATTCATTCTTCAATATTATTTGAATAAATATAAATGTCACAAATTATGAAAATGGCCACAATCCTGTAATTCATTTTGAAAATCTGGCGACAATGAGTATATTGAAAATGTAAGGATAAAACGCTTACAAAAAAAGACTGAAATGGTGTATTCCTACAAAACTTCTTACTTCTAATGTAAAGAATACATTTTGCGGGAAAATTTGGTATCATCAGTTTCTTGGAAAATACCGAGAATCCGTTTCCGGAAATTTTCGGGAAATAAATTTCTAGAAAATCTTGAAATACGTTTCCCATAAAATTTTGGAAATTGTGTTTCTCGGAGACCTTATAAAATCTGTTTTAAGGGACTTTTGCAAAATCACTTTCCTGGGAAATTCTCTGGACAACCGATAATTCTTGTTCACGGGATATTTCAAAAGAGATATGCAAAGAACGTCCCTACGATATCCAAAATATTACGTGAAATTATGTGTCATAAAGACATCAAACAGACGTCCTTAAAGTAACCGTCCTTTGAGTAAATACATAATAGTACATAGTATTCCGAAAAAACAAACAATAAGACAAAAGGACAGCTAAAGGACGTCCAAGAAGAGACGATCTAACTAGAGATATTTAAAGGACATCCCAATGATGTAGACGAGATTATACACGTCACACGAAAAATGTTGCCATTTGGACATCTAAAAGACGAAAAAAAAGATATCCGAATGTTATAACAAACTACGTTTAAACGATGTCATTACAAAGTGTCGCTTAGATCACGACCTCGACGTTCATTAGATGTTTTTTTTTTAAAACAAATCTCTTAAATGTCGTTAATTTAGCATCCAAGTTCTAAATTCAACGGCCCAATGTGTTAAGTGTTCGGTATTCTTTGTGAATCTAAAATTCTTCTTTAAGTTATTTATAATTAAAGTTAAATAAATTAATGCAACAAGTTAAGGATCCTATGAAAGTTCTTAAGAAAACTCATTAAAATTTAAAAACAAAATAAATAGTCAAAAAAGTCAAGATTGGCACAATTATTGAGTGTGTCGAATCCAAAATAGAATGCTTATACAATAAACCGGGTAGGTCTCCATAATAAAAAACTGTTCGATAAACTCGGCCTCGTACCCTCTACGAAGCGATTTCGGAATATCTCAAGCCTTAGGCTCCATGGATTTTTTCTAATAAACTCTTTTTTTGGGCCTAATATACATATCAAATGTATATGGTATACCATATGTATAGTACAGTATTGGTTTCGCCTAAATTTTTCTAATAAAACTAAGGTACCCCTAAAATAAGTTAAAAATGCTTTTAAGAAAATTTTAAAGACAAAAAAATGGTTTCGGCCGCTCGCTCGCTTGTCAATGTTTTCTATTCTGCAAAGTACAGGCCAAACGGTTTGACGGATCGTTATGAAATGTTTACAGAATGTGTAAGCCTATGAGGAGGATCTCTATTGTTTTTCAGCCCGATCCGACCAAAGAGGCTCCCAAACACCTTCTTTTTTTCAGTTTCGAATCAAGCAAATAAAGAATATATATTTTGGATTACGCGTTTGTAAGACTTTTCTTATATGGTAGACCAAACGACTCAAATGATTTTCTTGATTTTTTCATCTCAAAATTATGTTTGGTATTTCCGCATTTTCTATAGCATTCACGTTACCGCATATACACATATACGTACCTATATATATTTATGATCATTATGGTTTATTTTCTGCCTAGATATTGTATATGTATTCATTCGAACCTACAACAGCATAACAATGCACCTATATAACCTATGCAGTATGCCCTAAATTTTCTTATTGTCTTTTTATACACATAAAATAATGAATAAGATGTTTGTTTGGTAAAAATCATTGGCGGCTGTATTTAGGGGTTTCAATTACATCCATATTTAAATTACTTTCTGATCCAAAAAACTTAAAACCCTGAAAATAGTCTTTAATCTTTACAAAATCGTACAAATCATGGAATTTTATTTTATCCTATTATCCTCACCAAGAACGCTCATGGTTATAAAAAAATATTATCTCCTAGAAGATAATGATCTCGTATACGTATAGTGAATAAATTATAACGTGTATACTAAAGCCATACGTATAATTTTTGTTTATAAACAAAATCATTATCTATTGTGTGTAATATTGCATATACATAAGAATACAACTTGCAGCTTCCTTTCTCATTCATTATCAAGAACAGAAAATCGTACTTTATATAAATACGACGTGATGAATGAAATAAAAACACTCGCTATAATAACCTTTCATATAGAGACTCATTTAATTTGGTTGAAAAATAACGGATTCTAACAATAAGATTATGAAGTTCATAAATTGCAAAACAAAGTTGGAATTTTCATTTTTTTTCGGAAGTATTCAAATTTTTGTAAAATGAAATATCCCTTTGAAGTCCATAAAATATGAAAAAGATTTTCTGGAACAAGTCAGTTATGATTTAGAAAAAAAAAATCAAAGGTGAATGATGCATAAAATACACTTTTTAAAGACAGAAAATTTATAATTTAAAATAAATAAAAGCTTTGTAAAACAAAAACAAGCAATACAAAGAAAAAAGGCTGCCTAAAGCTTGCGGTACGTCCATATAAATGGAGCCCACTTCTGTTTTCATCCGATCGTACTGAAATGTTGCAGCAAGTATATTTTTGACCCTTTTCTAAATATTTAATCGTTTTTCTTCAGTTCAAATTTTTGCCGAAATCAGATATTGGTGATCTCGTATTTTAGGTCTGTTCTTCTGTGAAAACTAGAATTGAATCCAATGATTAGGGAACATGGGACTACAAATTCTGTTTATTTCATGAAAATCTATTGAGGCGTTTGGTCTGTATCATCTGTTTCGTAAATATTCTTTTCTACGAGTATTCTTTGTAGTGAACTTTCTATGCTGTAAATATTCTATACTGTGAAATTCTACCACACGCACTTTCTGTCTTTCTTGTCTTGCAACAAGTTTTCTTTGCTGCCCAATTCCTTTCCTACGAAAATGCTATGCTATGAACTTTCGGTCTGTGCTATGCACTTTCTGTCTATGCTAAAAACAAACTTTCAAAAGTCTATGATGCGAATGTGTCCCATACAATACAAAGCAAACTTAGGGCTTCCGAGGGACTTCAGTATTATCAGAATATAAAAATATGATATATACATTTGGCTTTTGAAGCAAATTTTTGTTTTAAGACTAAAAAAATGAGATAACCTTACCCCCACATACAACAGCAAACAAAAATCTACTATCTTGCCGAAAAAGCAGAATTATTCCACGATTTATCCTTATTTACAGAATTTAAAAAAGGCAAATCTTAAGCACTGAAATTTGAACAAAAAAAAAAAGGCAAATAGAAAATTGCGTAAGGCACAGTACCAAATCACACCATCAATACTTTTATTTACAAACAAAGCAATACACAAGCAGATCTAAATTTGAAGCGAAAAAGCCGAAACGATGATAATAATAATTGTAAAACTGTTATTGGCTATGACAAACAATGGTCTGTTATTGTTAACCTCACTAATGAGAATATACTAAGTGATGTGGAAAAATACAGGCCCTAGGATGAAACACACAAAAATAGATATAATGATGTTTAGTAATTTTGCTGATATCACAAAGTATAAAAGATCCGGAGAAAAACTCAGTTTCCGTGGATAGGCGTCAACAAGAGAAAATCACATTAAAATTATAGATTCTTTGCTCACCAATGAAGACATCAATGTAAGAACGCTTATAAAACGGCAAAACAATTCTTCATAAAAAATCCGAAAATTTAATCAGCGAAAAATGGTATAGCAATTGGCAGCTGTGCATCACCGGTAAAATATGTATAGATGACATTTTAATAATTGTAACTAAAGAAGAGCTTAAAAACACTTTTACAATTTTTAACAATGTCCATCAATCCACTAATTTCACAATAGAGCCTAAACTATTTATAATATGCAAATAATACGAACTTGAAACATAGACTAGTAATCCAATTTCACCAAAAATCTACGTGAAAAACCTAGTGGTAATTACTCGAGGAATTCTTGGGACATCGACGAAAATTCCGACATTTTTTTCAAGTTGTTACTTCCTCGAAAAAAACCTATTTTGAATTACAAAACTAATCATCCCGATTTCCAGAAAGAAAACACGGAAAAGTGTGATATGAGTCCTCCCCTGAAATCATTAAAAATGAGTTCTGAATGTTTCTGAAATACGAACATCAAACAGGGAGATAAACATGTTGTTGACAAACAACTATCCCAAAAAATGATTGACATAGTCATAACACAATCTGTAACAAAACAAAAATCACAACTATTACCAACAACAGAAATGAATCATCATCTTTCAATACAACCGAAACAAACCCAAAGAAAAATTACAATCGGTGTAAACTACATAAATCGATTAACGAAAAACATTTGGGAAACTGTTCAGAGGACATGCAAAGGATGAAAGCATTGGCTACCAGCCCACAAAAACCATCAAGAACATACAAAAAAAATACCAAAAACCAAAAAATTGGAAGTCAGGCTTAGTCGAGGGGGTAATAGCTTGAAAAAAATGTGTCCCAAAGAATTCCTCGAAATACTCAAAGAATTGCTCGTAATTCCTGAAAGAATTTCTCGCTGATGTCCCAACAATTGCTCGAGTAACTACCCATCGGGCTTAGTATATCGATGGGAAAGAATGTAAAAAATTATATACTGGTCAAACCGGACAAAAACTACAAAACCGAATTAAACAACACAAATCCGACTCAAAGAATAAAAATAATATTATTTCTAAAAATAGAAACTCAACTGCTGCTGCAATACACAATCAATACAAGCATGAGCGACACATTTCTTTACGACCAACCAATTATTTTGAGCACCGAAAAAAATCCGGAAAAAAATCCGAACACTGGAAATGCTACATATAGTTCGCAAAGGTGATAATGCTGTTAACTTAAATTGGATAGGACCTACCTCCTTAACCTCCTTAATTTAAATCTAACCGTATCGGGAAAATTATTGTTTGAATTAGTAAGCCTAAGATTATACAATTTAATTATCAATTAAGCCGAATGGACGGGCGGATTCAAGATCGGATGTATCAGATATAACCCTATAAACCGTAGGTCCATTAGGCTGGTTTGGCCCACTAAAACCGATGATTGGTACAATCTGCCAACTCTAACTTAACTCAACCTAGTGTAATTGAATCCAAGACATGCTAGTTTTAAACAAAAAGAAAATATTTGAGATAACACAGAAAAAAAAATAACAATCGAGGAAAGAAAACACAATTTCGAACGTATACCGGTTACATAGGATTGTCCCCTGGTGTCGATACAATTTGAAAGGATCGATAAAAATCAATATTCTAGAGACGCCAATTTTTTTTGTACCCAATCAATTTCGAGGACATTTTAAAGGGACTTAATTCAAAAAGTTTGAATTTAAATTTCATCTGGATCCAAAAAATTCATTTATCGATACTTTACGTAATTTGGATCGCAGGCCGGACAGATTTAAATCAAATTTTAACAGAATACGTAGTCAATCAAAGGCTCCCATATTTAAAAAAGAATACCACTATTGTTCTACAATTTTGACATCGGATTTAATTCTGATCGTTTTTTCTTCTATGAATTTTGGTCGAAGGCAGTTTTTGATTTCATAGGGGTTATAAGACCGAAACAAATG
>JANTEX010275361.1:0-11611 GCA_024741295.1 Macrocera vittata | reverse complement strand
CGTCATTTTTAATTCATCATTTTGGTATAAAAAAGGTTTTTTTTTGTAGTCGTAACGACCACATCTAATGACCAACCTCTTTGTGTTGCTTGAGATGTAGAAGCCTCACATTGTGATCTTTCGAATTATATATAAGAAGATTTGTCAATTGGTCTAAGTAATAATCAATCTATGTAGGTATAGACAGACATCATTCCACTTTAAAACTTTTTGGTTAGAAAATTAACCGATTTCTGAACTATATAACCCTCTGGCCATTTATAACAAAACCGAAAACTAAAACATCTACAGAAGTATGAAACAAATTATTTGCCAAATACTTTGTCACACTATCATATATCGTTTTCCCAGAATTTTTACGATATATAATACTAAATAGCATACATTCAAATACATGTATCTACTTATAGCTTGTAGCCATATGTATGTAGTATATATGGTGTGCAAAACTGCGAACTTATACTGTTCGGGCGATACAATAAAAATCTTAGAAATAGCACATTGCATAACTGGTATATTACAAAGAATACACCATATATCAGGAATTTCTTCTTACTTTTGGGAAAACACAATTTATTTAACGAAATAGACTGTTTATGGCTTTGTTCTTTCCCCGGTTTATAATACACAAGTCCAAGTAGAGTGTTTCCCTATATATCTATCATCTAGCTATATAGTATATATGTTTATGTGGATATATATATATATGTACTTCTAAGACGTAAAACCCGCACACATATGTATGGATATTTTATTGCTATCGCTTAAAGGCATTTTTTGGGTTTCAGTTTGTCATACGATATAAACACTAAACAGTTACACACGGCGAGATGAAGAAGAAAACACCCTTCCGTTTCTGACACTAACGGCCAAAGGGTAGTTAAAGAGATTATATTGTCTATTCTTATAATAATGGCGTGTGAGTCTTTCAAGGATATATCTATATACCTATATTACATATATATTTTGTTCTTCACTTACATCTTATTTTTATTACGTATTTAGAAATAAAACGTATAATAGTATTACGTAATTTATATTGCATATATATGTATACGAACAGTGATTTACATTTTGTGTGTGTTTTTTTTTCTGTTTCTTTTCTTTCAGCAGACTCTGATACAACCGAACCGGAGGTGACACAGGACATACTAACATGTGGATCGTGTCAGAAAACATTTGCATTGTCCGACATCGTTCGATTTATTCAGCACAAGGTGTTGCAGTGCAACAAGGAAAATTATGGCCAGTGTTTTTCGCAAGGTACAATAATACTTATCCAATTTCAATTATTTCTATTTAATACACTGTATCACACTGATGCTACTTTTGTGTCACTGATGCACAGTTCTCGAAGTTGTGATACAATATTAGTCTTTAAAGTGATACAATGAAATTGATAATCTGTCACAAAATATAATTTCTGAAAGTTTGTAATTGTTAATTAACGCAGGTGCATCCGGTGACCGAGACTCAGACGATGGCCGACCGCTTAGCTTGGTTAATCGGCGGCCATCAATATCGGCACCGATATCATCTCGAAAGCCATCCGGCTCTCGAGTACACACACCTCCGCCAACTAGTCCTGCCGAATTACTGATAGGTGATGGAGCATCAAGTACACCAAAAAGGCTGCTAGGTGGTAAGTGTATATATATAGCTGCTCAAATACCGTTTTGCCATCATATAGCTAATGTGTCCGATTTCCGCTTCTTTTATCTTACCACCAACCAACATATACAGATAGTGAAAGGTCATCCTCCAACAATCATCTAGCATCTAGTTCTAGCCCATTAGAAAATAGTAGTATAGTAGACATAAATGAAAATAACCGACGAAGCCTACAAATTAAACAGGAACACATGGAACTTAGTTCGAGCAACGAGGAGGAGAGTTCTGGCCAAAATCCATTGAAACGATCACGAACAGATGTTGCGGACGCCGAATCAAATACGATACACAGTGGTAAGTAGTTATACAACAATTTTCTTTTTTCTATTAAAAAAAAAAAGTTTAAATTTGCGTGTGCACATATCCTTTTTTGTTGTTGTTTAAATGTCCTGTGAAAACGGATATTTAAAAACCATCTTTTGTGATACAGATAGGCAGTGCATGTCCAGTCTATTATACATATATATGCTAGGCACTTGAAAGCATTTTTGACACAAAAGAAATGTTTTGATCCGATGGTGCTCGTGAATTGAAAAGAGGGTTGTTGTGGCAGTGTCCGTCCACTTTAAAAAAAAAAAGTTGTACAATCAACAAGATTTTTCTACACTACATGGGTATATAGCTCGTGTCCAGCGGATTAATAAATAAAAAGGGACATTTAGAATGGACTACATGTACACTGACATATCAATTACACTTTATCAATTATTCATGCGGTCACCCCTTTCAGTACGTTGTACATATAAGTAAAAGTTCATGTACATTTGTCTATGGCTATATATGGCTCTTTAATGTTGCTGTTGACGACTTTTTTACTTTTTAATGTTTGCAGAGAGATTAGCCATCGTTTATGTGTGTAATGTGACCAGATGCTTAAAGAAGTTAAGTTAAATATTTTCATATGCATTTTAGATTGCAATGCATTTTGAATGCAATTGTGATTGTATATATCTGGCAACCCTAAATGGAAAAGCAATCTTTTACAGAGTAGCTTATACAGAGTTTACCGTAAAAAAGGATTAAATAGGCTTAAGAATATAAAGGAATATGTACAATAGTTTGGTCATGGTAATGTTGCAGAAACTCTTAATATTCATATCTGGCAGTGAATTATATAGCCAATGAAATGAAAATTAAAATAATTGCAAGAAATGCAAAGAACATTTTTAGAAAATTGCTGAAATGTTTAAAAAACAGTTTGACGATAATGATAATTTTAGAACTAAAAATTCTAAAACCGTCAAAAATTTACCAAAGATCTCATCAAAATTAGGGCTGGATAGTTTTTTGAAATTTCGATATAAATTTAAATCGATACCAAATATCGATATATACATTGATACATATCGATATATATCAATATATATCGATACATATCGATATATATCGATATATATAGATATATATCGATATATATCGATTAGAGACGGGCGATACATATCGATTCATATCGATACATATTGATATATATCGATAAATATCAATATATATCGATACATATCAATACAAATCGATACATAGCGATATATATCGATATATATCGATATATATCGATATATATATCGATTCATATCGATACATCGATACATGTCGTTATATATCGTTGTACATACCGACATATATTCAATGCTTATCGGTATATATATTCGATACGTATCGATTTTTTATGCTCGCACGTCACTTTGACCAACAATTATATGGTACTTTCAACGTGAGACCTTTTCATTTGCTCTCACTTCCGTTTAACTAACGATATGTCGTGCTTCGTCATGCGATATGTATCGATATATATATCGATATTTATCGATATGAATCGTTTATATCGATATGTATCGATATATACCGATATGAATTCCAGACATGCGATGTTTCGGTGAAAGTCTGATAGAGTTTTTGTGGAAGGAGGATTTTGGGCGACATCTGATAGAACTTCGGCTGAGGTCTGGTAAAATTCCGAGGAAGTTTTAAGGTTATTTCTGAAAAAGTCCAAAAGAATTGCTGGAAATTCGACGATAACTTCGGATAAATTCTGTGGAAATCTCGCGGAAATTCCAGTGGAATTCTGGCTAATTTCGAGAATATTCCATGTGAATTCATGTGAAATCTGGGAATTCAATGCCGAGGAATTATGGAATGCCGAGAAATTATGGTGAGAATCCAGATGAATTAAGAGGGAATCCGGATGTATTCTGGGGATGTTTGCAGTTTTAGTGGGATTTCGGTGAAGTTCTAAAAGAATTCCAGTAAAGTTCTTTGTTAAAATTCCTGTATATTTCTATGGGTATTCAGGTCGAATTCTGGTGAAATTCTGGTAAATGTCTGATCGAATTCCAAATTAATTCTGTGAGGCAATCTAGGGAAGTTCTTCCCATTGAAATTTTGATATTCCATTGAATTCTTGCAGACCCTTTCGAAAAATTGAAATCTTGAATTCTCATTAAAAATCAAGTATTTTAGACAATTGAAATGTCGAATAGAATGTGCTAGTCACGAAATTACTTTCTACATGTCATTTTTGCCAGGCGTGAGTTGTGACAAAAATTACCAAGAAGTGGCTTTGATGGCATAAATGCAAACACCAGACATACTTTTTTGTAGGTAAGGGTTTTCAGGGATTGACTTTAAATCATAAAGTCGTCTGGCCGTCAATTGCCTGTGAATTTTGTGACTATATAAAGTCGGAATACGAGCACTCTTCAGCAACGTCTTTAGCTAAATGCTATAGGGGAGAGTGGGTTAAAATACTTACCTTTTATTTTGTTTATTGGCGTATTTATTCTTTCTAGTCGAGAAATGATGTTGATGCACTCAGATTTGATGTGATGGGACATATTTTCTTCACCTTCTTTAGTAACAACGCAGCAATTTTGGTAAATTTTTTAAGTCATATAATATGTGAACTAAGAATAAGAAACGTTACGTATTATAGTCGTATTTGCGGACCTATATGCCAAAAACTGAGTACAATTCGAACATAATATGAGACCAAATTGTGTGGGAAATGAGCGCTTTGATTGATTTCGTGTGTACTCCGATGCTATGCAGAGTGCAACACTACTACTACGATACTAATTTCCCAACCTACAATGAGTCAAATATTGTATCGACTTTTTGCCACATATTTCCACACAAAAATCACACCGCATAAATTCTTTACAATGAATTGTTATTAATAGGGAAATTTTTTTGTTAATTTGGTTAAACAGTAGAAACCATAAATCTGTTATCATCACAAATCAGACCACTAATTAATCTTTTATGTTTTCACTCAAATTCGGCACAAACATACTCTATTAGTAAACTCCTAAGTAACACACATTTTGCATATAGATTATTACAGACATATAGATAAAAGCTACTTTGTATAGTCACAATGAATCATTAAAAATACGTAATGTTTTAACTCAAGTTAGTGGACTCAATAGTCACACGAAATTTGCAAATGGATAATTACAAATTCATAAAGGTATAGTAGCTATTCACTTTGTATAGTCACACATATGTTTAATCAATTAGTGGGCTCAATAATAACAAGAATTTGATCATGGCCAGTTACAAACTCCAAAAAAATAAGTATCCACTCTGCATTATCATAATTTATCTCTTAAAGTATTTTATGTATCGACTAAAATTCGATACATGGTTACTCGATTAATCTACTGAATATCCTTGAAAACGTGTGCGCGGTAAGATAAAATATGACGGTGCGCACATTCCACTTGCCGATACAGCTTGAACGAACATTAACTTTCTTTCAAATATCGCTTGGTCCGACAACACGTTCTCGTGCATTGCTGAAAAGCAATTCTAGCAATATGCAACAACATTCGTTGGATTTATTGTTTATTTCCTCAACGATATATTTGATTGACGAGACAAATCACTGCGAAACCATTTTAAGCCGGTGATTATCCCTAGATCCATTTGTTTTGCATCTATGACAAGCCAAAATAGCAATTTTATGTCGATTAACTAATTCCAAATTAACATACAGCTGCGACAATCCCAATTTCCTAGCTTCAACTGATCGACGCAGTATCACAGTTTCGCGTTTGAACTAAGGCTGGACGTTATCTTGAAAGTATCGATGTATTTCGATATTAAAAATAAGTCGATATAATTATGCTAGATATCGGTTACTTTTAATTAAATTGATAACTTCGATAATAGCGATATATATCGATACATATCGGTATAAATCGAATCTTATCGATTTATCGATATATATCTATACTGATTTACGACATAAATCGATCCTTATCGACATACCGATATATATGTCGATACTTATTGCCGATACATATCGATGAATATCGAAACATGTCGATATATACGGGTAGATATCGATATATATCGATGCATACCGATATATGTCGATACATATCTCTTTATATCGATACAAATCGATATATATCGATACATATCGCATGTCGGAGCTTCACATATTGTTAGTTAAAAGGACGTTAGAGCAAAAAATGATCTCACGTTGAAATTTGTATCTCAATGACCACATATTTGTTGGCCATCGTCACGTGAGGGCAAAAAAAAGTCGATATGTATATCCACATCTATATATGTATCGACATATGTGGATATGTATCCATATATATCGATATATAAAAGTATGTATCGATATGTATCGATATATGTCGATATGTATCTATATATATTGATATATAAATATATGTATCGATATGTATCGATAAGTAACGATATATATCAATTTTTGGTATCGATATAAATTTGATATCGATATATATCTACATAAAAGTTCATCCCATTCTTTATAATATAATAAATGGAGGTTGGTTGCGGTCAATTTAGAAAATTGCTACTTTTTCAGAAAACACCGTTTGCTGATAGAAATGGAGACGATCTAATTTAAATAGTTGCGTGCGGCTCAAAAATTAATTGTTGTTGTCCTCAAAACTCAAAATGATCAGGAAAAAAACTCTGAACACAGTGTGAGTGAAGATAGCGACATATACGTCCAAATTGACAGTGTTATGACATTCTTTCGACAATTCGCCTGAGGGGTATGAACCCACTCTCCCCTACACATTTCTAAAAATTTGTCAATTTCACAAAACCTTTTCATTTCGTTGCGATTTTAAATTAAAACATCTAAGCATTGTTTCCAAAGCATAGATAATATGTACGTTCTGCAGACAATGGATCTAATTTCAATGGATGTTTCAGCCATTCCATCCAATATTGCCTCATTAAAACAAAACCACTTATTATCTTGGATAGCTGCATTCAGACATTTTATACATTATATACATATACTCCAAGAAAATGAATAAAAAAAAAAAAAACTTTTAAATGTAATATTTGCCCACACAATCTCTGTTATTGTCATGACATATCATAATACGAAACCGGTATATATATTTATAAATACCACCCATAGACGCGTTCTTCACAATACAATATCCAATAATATTTAATTTGAAAATTGTAGTAAATATGTCATGACCAACCTGTTTTTTTTCCATATAGGTACACAATATATAACGTGATGAGTAAAATCTATGAGAACAACCACGTCATGTACTCAATACGCCTGAATGTGCTGAGATTGATTGACAAACTGTATATTATACACAACGAAATTGATACCCTTTCGTTTTACCCTTATTTCCTTATGTAGATATAATTTTACTTAAAAACAATGCCATTGTTCTTTTCGGGGTTTTTCCGTCTGTACAATGCCAATATTTAATATTCTCAAGAAAAAAATCCGAGCAAAGAAAATTCAAACATGAAAAATGTGTACGCATTTCCCATCGATATATTAGGCACTGTGTGCACATTTGATTTCATATTTTTTCTCTACGAGTAAATATCAATAAAATGTGTCACCGAATATTCAAATGGACGTGTAATCTAATACTTTATTTTTGTTTTCCAAACGACAATTCATTTATACCCAAAATCATTCAGATCGTATATGTAAAGGACAAAAAAAAAATCCTTCTTTAATGGAGACCCGAACGATTTTTTTTTACATGTTTTCTGTTCGAGCCTTGATAAAAATCTAATAGGCTCTCTCGTGGCTTGTCCGATTTTTATGATTATTGACCGCCCGCAGAACAAATGCTCAATCTCTGCGAATCCGCATAAAATATTACGTATGCACAGTAACCACGGCCAAAAAAAAAACGAAAGGGAATAAAAAAACAACAAACACACAACTAACGGAATCTGATAAGTGCATATTGTGGTGACTATAAAAAAAAACCCTTAAAAAATTCGAACATATACATATATATAGGGCTTTATAGTGTGTACAGAAATAGATAAAAGATAAGTGTAGTTGTGTGCGTTTTTTCTGTCCGGGAGACGATTCAATGAATATATGAAAAAGTGAAGCAGTTGGGGGTGTTTATAGAAATGAAAATGGATATATAATGGTACGATATAACTAGGCGATATACGTACATCCAAAAGTCTCCCGGAAGGGTCGAATAAGTAGCTTGGACAATGTGTTTCTATTTTTTTTTATTTGGATAATAATAAATAGAATGTGAACGAACAAAATTTTTCTATAGTGTGTGAATCTATATTTTAACATACACAAAAAGAGTAGAAATCAAGAAAAGGGCAAAGTAGAATTTTTTTTATGATTATTTGATGGTTTTATTATGTTTTGTTTGGATTTATCGGATTTTATGGGAAATTGATAGAGGAAAAATTTGGACTGGGTTTAGTTTTTTATTTATTTTTTGCGTGGTCGTCCCAGACAATGATTGTGTGTATCCGAGATCGGAATTTCAATTGCACGTGTGTGTTGACCTATTCGCTTAAAAAAAATACTTCGTTTCCATGTGTATACAGCATCGTGAATATCAACGTATAGTAATTGAAACATCAGAAAATTTTAGGAGGTTTAACACTTTTCGATTTATACGTTGTGTACTGATGTATGGTGTGTTGGGATAGGGTTCACAATTCTATGTGAGTCCGAAAATATTGCAAAACAAGTCGTGTTCAAGAGCCCGAAGGACTTGACGATTTAATTCGACTCGACTCAAAACCGAAGTCGATTTTTTAATCTGCTAGTCGCGAGTTAGTCGCTCGTTATTTTTGTCGACTTCAGATTTTTCGATGTGCTACATTTCGATAACTATTAAATATATCGATGACTGCGATAATATCAATACATATCGATACGTATTGATACATATCGATACGTATCGATATATATCGATAAATACATATCAATATATATCGATTCATATCGATACATTGGTACATATCGATAACTATTAATACATATCGATATATATCCATACATATTACTATATATTGATACATGTCGATGTATATCGATACATATCGATATATATCGGTAAACATCGATTTATATCGAGACATATCGATATACATCGATATATATATCGATAGATCTCGATATATATCGATCCGTATCAATACATATCGATATTTTTTTGGCTCGCACGTCACTTTGGCCAACAAATATGTGGTCATTGAGATACAACTTCCAACCGGAAACTTTTTTTTCTCTCACGTCCGTTTAACTAACAATATGTGGTGCTTTGACATGTCATATGCTTCGATATATATATCGATAAGTATCGATATACATCCATATAAATATATATATATCGATAATTATCGATATGTATCGATAGATATATCGTTATGTATCAAATATATCGACATTTCTTTATAGTTATGTATCGGTATATATCGATATTTATCGATGTGTATCGATATTTATCGATATGTACCGATATGTATTGATATATATCGATATATTGATATCTATCGATACATATCAATATATCGATACATATCGATTTATATTGATAGGTACACATAGATAAATATCGATATATACCGACACATATCGGAAATTGTTGGCCAAAGTGACGTGCGAGCAAAAAAAATAAATCGATATGTATCGACATTTATTATTATTTAGTATCGATACAAACTTGTTGTCGATATATATCAATAACAAAATATATCTTTATTTATGGACACATCAATAAATTATCCTTATTGCAATTCGATCATCCCGTCGCAATAACAATTTAATCGCATATATCAACTTCCTCAGAGGACTGGCCAAACTAAATTTCGCTGATAACTCCCGAAATTTTTTCGATTAAAAGCTGATTTACGTGATAATAATTTGAACGTTCTTGATGTCGATTGGATCGGACTGTTGCCATCAATTGTTGAGTCAGTCGGAGCCTCAATAACGATGTCAGCGGAAAGTAGTTTAGTAGCATCGAAATGACGTGAGCGAAATCAATGTTCAATGCAAAGTTAAGGAAAAAGCGCCGACTATCAAGTTCAAAGTTGTCGACGTAAATGTAGTTCCGATATTGGGTCGAAAGGTAAATAAGTCGGATTTCGGAACTTAAATTCGACATGAATCAAGAGGGTTTCAATGGAATGGCTTACCTCAAAGATTACGAGTACAAAATTGATATAGACGAATTTTGTAATTCGAGACCAGTACTAATAAAGAAGCAAGTAAAGACCGAGTTAGATAATATGCAAAAAATGGACGTTATTCGACCCATTTTGTATGTCGTCATTGGTGGGTAATATGCCAAATCCTGAGTGTTTAATGGTCAACAATGACGTATATTTGGCTTTTCCTAATCAACGTAACATTGTCAGATCCGATAACCTGGAATCGTCTTCGCAACGATAATTTACCCCCCAAACAAGATCAAAGTTTACGAGAACAATTTAGGCTTTAAGGACCAAAAATTATAGAAAATGTTCATGCCGAAATTTAGAAACTGAGATTGAGCCAAAATACGTAATGGATCGCGAAAACAGTTGTGTATTGAATGCTGGTGATCGAGTTTCTTTGCAATAGGCACCGCGCAAATGGGTGCCAACGAAAATCGTTAAAGCAGCTAAGCGAATGCCGAACGAGAAGTGTACGAGTGCGATGTAAAGCATATTCGCCCATGTATCGAAAAGCGTTCTCAAAAAGCAAGAAATCCATTTTGTCGAAAGATCTTCGAGTCATCGCACAATGATGATCCAATCGTTACATCATTGAATAGTTTCCGTTGACTTAAATGATGGAGGTGAAGTTATCAATGATCGATCAAAAACTGCTTCCATACATGGAGACATTGACGGGCTGTTGAATCGAACGATGTACAATCGGAATCGGAATATAATTGTGTGTTCACCAAAGCGACTAATATTCACTTGATACCTTACACGCATACTGTTCCGGCAGTTATCATTTCTTTGCACTTTGCACAGCAGGTTTTTTATAGACTGAACCGATTCCAATTGGTCCATTGGTCTAATATGACATTTATCAGTGAAGATGGTTAACGATGTAGGTCGTCAAGATCGATCCTAATTCCCATTTTAACGAACTAAAATTTCTTCCGAAATACTATTGGCCAGAATTTCCGTTTTACCGGAACCTTTGAGTTTTTCGCATTTGTTTCTGTCAGCGGAGGAAATTTAAATGCGATAGTCAGAGTTAAACTTTCGGCGACTTTCAGTCGATTTCTCTTCACTTTCGCTCGATTTTCGGTTACTCTCGGTCAATTTTTACATTCGCTCGATTTTCGGCCACTTCTGATCGGTTTCATGTCGTTTACGGTCCCTTTTGCCCACTTCCGATCCAGTTCCATTATTTCTGGTCGATTTTCGATCACTTTCGATCTTTTACTATTACTTTCGGTCGATTTTCGGTTACTTTCGGTCGATTTGCAGGCGAATTCCGTCCATTCCAGTCGATTTATTATTACATATATGTTCCA
Source organism: Macrocera vittata (assembly GCA_024741295.1). Lineage (NCBI taxonomy): Eukaryota > Metazoa > Arthropoda > Insecta > Diptera > Keroplatidae > Macrocera > Macrocera vittata. The sequence continues at coordinate 161 of JANTEX010275361.1, read as the reverse complement.
TTACATTCAAAATGTCTCAGTACATTTTTTTCGCAAGAAAAAATTTGGTAGAAATTAATTGAATAACTGCACTGTTCTACTTCCAAAAAATACCTGGGTCTGTTACCTAGTACAGGTTGTAGGTCCAGTTGAACACTATCTTATGGCATACTCAGATTTTC
>JANTEX010275250.1:0-11614 GCA_024741295.1 Macrocera vittata | reverse complement strand
TTACATAGTTTGTTGAGAAACCCTGTCAATTGTTTGCACTTTAAGTCTTGTACTATATATAGTATCTAGATTTATCTCGGCATTTGTAGTTCGTGTTATATTTTCCTATATATCTACATAAACCGAATCGAATACATATATGTATATATATATATAAATATATATGTATGGTTTATGTTATAATATGGTTATATAGACCAAAAAGGATGTTTTGTGCTTTGGTTACTGTGAATATGTACGGTGGTAACTGGTATAAGGCGGAAACGCGCGGTGTGGGTGATGACTGCATCATAATAATATGGTTCGGATTCGGTTAGAAGCAATGTGGTATATTTAAATACCGCCATGTGGATATGTGAACCGTGATATATTATAATAGCGGTATATGCATTACTTTATCAACACTTTATACATATATGTTGAGGGCATATATGTAGGTACCTATATGTAACATATATGTATAATACTATGTGTGCATCATGTTATCCGCATGATAAACGTGAGCGTGATAGCCTTGGGATACATCAGATAATTATTGAAGCCTGATGAAATTCATGAGTCTAGGTACACATATAGTCAGTTTCAGGATCAATTTTCATTATACTTATTATTGAAAAAAAAAATAAAACAAAAATATATATTTTTTTATTGTATCAGTCTATATGCGGTGCACAGCATGTACCCTATATCATATTTCGCGAACGAAACGAACAAAAATGTTGCGTATATACCTTGTATTATTTACACAGTACCGCGGTTGTACATTCAAGAATTGGGGTTATATCCGCGTATATGCGAAATTTTTACTTGCGAACTGTATTTCTCATGGGATTCTGATTTTGAAAAATCACCCCAAAATTGCGTCCACCCATCGCCAGCGCGACGAACTGTCATCCCATCAACAGCAAAATTTATCTTAGTCGCGGATAAAAAAGGGCGATAAACAAAAAAAAACATTTTCAAATTGTAAGCCAGTTATAGTACGAAAGCGTATATTATCAGTACAATAGCTCTGGATACTCATTGTCCATATCCAATGTAATATGTGACGGGTTGAACGAAAATGTATTGTCATTAGGCTTCGCTCGCAGTTAATGAGTTTAGTCAATTACGTTTTTCATTTATTTTACTTGCTTTAAGTGCCAAATTGTGTATGTGCATAATAATATACATACGTACATATATGAGCAAAATGATTGCAAACTTTACAATTCGTTACAATAATTGGTTTTTGTACGTTAATCTCATGTATAGGTTTTACCGAAACAATGTTGTTCGTTTAATGTCCTTTTTAACTATAAATATTTACTCACCAACAAACATTTGTTATTAATTTAATTTAATTAATTACAGAGAACTTTTCAATATGTTTGTTTTCTTAAATTACAAAAACATGATCCCGGCTTGAATTGTCAATATTAACTCGATCCAGGTCCTCAGGTTTTTGTCAGAAATCGGTAATAAGTCGGGCACCATCTTTGTGTGACTCACACTTCGTCAATACATACATTCTACCATTCTCTAACAAACGGTAACTACGTCACCACTTTTTTTCGATTATAACAAAACGTTCAGGATTGTTACTTTTTTCTTTCTGTGTGTTTTTTTTAGAAATGAGCAGTAAATTTACAATACGATCCTTGTTCTCGTACTTGGAATTTTTAACCGCTTCAAAAATCGAAATATTTTTCCGTTCGACATTTTCATTGGCAGTCGGCCAATAATGTGTTGTCTATCTTAAATCCACACCGATTTTTTGACAATAAGTTTCAATTTCAGCACTGATAAACTGACGTCCATTGTCAGAAAATTCTCTCATTGGCGGTGGACTGTTCACTTTGAAAAGAAACAAACAACTTTCACAACAACGAACAAATGATTTTGCCTCGCAATTAATTTTCGGCGAAAAATTCCCGAATTGTTACGGGTATGCGATAACCTTATCGACTGAGTTCAGAATTTTTATTGGCATTAAGATTTTATCCTGTTTCAAAACAATATTCTCGTTTAGAAAGTATCCGTCCCTGTACAACAAATACTGACGATCTACGTTAGACTAATCTTTCTACATTGTTTTTTTTTGCAAGGTAATCATTACATAACCGGCTTCAATCTCCGTCTGCTTACTTTAACTTGAAAATTCGTTTAACTTAAAAAGAAACGGTAACGCCGGAGCCGGTCAGTGAAACTTGTAAGTTCATACGGAACCTTGGGTGTACCTCGAGCCATTTTTTTAGGTCATCCTACGAACTGAATCCGTGTCATCGTTTTTGTTTGTTTATCCACTTTTGGGACATTTGTAAGTTTCATTTTGCCGCATAGACTTAGTGGTAAAGTATCCAGGCGAAGAAGTGTGTTGTGCCTGACGAGTCCAAGCTTCACCACCAAAGGATGAAACAAGTTAAAACGGTGCAAGGAGATTGAATTTGGCTAATGGACCAAATTTCCAATGCTAACTTTGTTGGAGTATTTTGTTCAGTGCAAGTGCATGGGATATGAAGAACCACTTTATTGTTGAAATCCGTAAAGTCGGTCATTCGTGCAGAGACAATCGTTCGAACTGAATCTGAGTCATCGATTTTGTTTGTTTTGCCTCTTTTGGGGCATTTGTACGTTTTTTTTGTCGCACAGATTTGGTTGTATAGTTTCCCGGCGAAAACGCGTGCTGTGCCTGACGAGTCTAATCTTTACTAAGTCCGAAATAAGTTAAAACGGTGTAGGAAGATTGTAATTGGTTAATGGAATCCATAGTCGTCTCGATAGCTGCCATAACAACAATTTTCAATGCCAACTTTGTTGGAGTATTTTGTTCTGTGCAAGTGGATAAGTATACTTTGGTGCTGGATGGGATTGTATATAATATTGAAGTTAGAGATTCTGTTTTATGGAACCAATACATTGTTATAAAAATATGATGTGAGTACTTCATACATTTTATGTCTATACAGTCACCCTTAAAAGGTTTTTATTGAAAAATAGCTGTTGGTATACTGGGGCCCACCTCTGAGTTCATCTGATTATTTTGAAATTTTGCCCCATTGGCAAACACTTTCGTAGCGTTATACATGCTTTTTATCTAGTTGCTTATTGGAATATCTTATTTCTGATTGCCAACTCTGAATTTCTAATTCTTATCAAAATCTCATAGTGTATTCAATAAATATAACATAATAGGTGACGATTAATCACATAGACCAGGCACATTTCACTTTTGTCTCACGATGAACAGTCTCATCGATGATTCCACACAATTGGTTCAGTTTTTTCACATGTCCATTTCTCCGGGTGGGCCTGCTCCTCCCGGCCTTCGTGTCGCACCCTCAAATCTCGTCACAACGGGTAACGCTTGTTCCACCACCCGAGCCAGTTCCGTCGTTATTTCCAAAGCGTGACTTGGTGCTCCGAGCATGGCTCGATCTGTAATCGTGGTGAAATTGTCGAGCATCATTTGAACTTCCAGTTTTATACGATCACGCGCCACCTCACTTCGGCGTCTTTCATTTATATCATCCATGTCACGCTCGCGATCTCGCACTTCGGACAAAATGTTCTCCAATCGTGCCTTCACTAACGGCACGCAGCTGTCATATATACGTGCGCTCTCCTTACGCACTAAGTCGTCCGATATGGATTCAGGGATATGTACAGTGCCTGACGTGCGGCCTCGTCATGCTTTGCCAAGAGAGATTCCACCACAGAATTTGTTGCTGTTCTAGCAAGTAGCGTTAATGCTTCTAAGTCGTACGAAGGAAGGATCTTGATAAGCGACGTGCATACGTGTCGGTCCTTAGGATCTGCTATATGAGCCTCGACGGATTCCACTTTGTATTCTTTGAACTCATCCCGTTCTTGTTCTGACGGGAGATTGGCTTTGTGGTGCAACAGTCCGATGAGTATAATGCGCGGGTACATGGCTATCTGGCGATTGGCGGGTAGAACAGACACCAAGCCCCCATAAGGATGACCAATAATGTGAGCCGCTTGAGCATCTAAATTTTCGAACTCCGATTGGAAACCTGGCCCCATACCAGTGATTTTGTCTCTTAATGTGTTCAAGACGGCCACCCCAAAGTTTAGCGACGCGCTATGATATTGCTGATAGATCATCCGCATTTGATTTAACAAACTGCTCACTGCATCAGACAGCCCGAACGTAGCCTGTAGAACTCGGATATCAGCAATGTCGGCTATTCATTGATCCATATTATGCACGCCGTCATTGTCTACACAAATCACCCGGCCGAGCATATCGTCAATCTGGGAATGTGGAACACATCAGTGTTCATATTTAACAAGATCGTGGTTATATCATTGTGTGTGATTCCGGCAAGTTCCACACTAGCGAACGCGGCCGACAACCGACTACCCAACTGTTTATAGTAACGCTGTGAATTCGAAAAAGCCAGACTCATGAGACTATGGCCAACTAACACCAATCGATGGACTGTGACTGTGTCTTCAGGCATGCTACGGTACACGGCCACTTGTCGATCACATATCGGTGAATATTGATTATATGTTACATGCCCATGGGATTGTTGCCGCTGCTAGTACTGCCATTTGTTCGTGGCCATTTGCAAGCACCACTGTCAGTAGATTAACCGTGCATGGCCAAAGCTCTGGCCGTTCGATAATTCTCGTGCATGCGACAGAAAAAATACGCTCGCCACCACGTTCTTCGTTCCGAAAATTGGGAGCTGCATCGAGCCCGATGCATTCTAGACCAAGTTCCGTTGTTCCGAACACCACTGCATCACGGTATCGGAAATCACCTATCACCACTGGTGTGTGTATATGGACGATTAATGTCCGATTGGGTCCCGAGAGAATTCGCGGCCGATAATCCAAATACCGTGTTGCGGCAATGAAGGCATGCGATGCCACACATATCCAAGTTTGTGGTGTTAACTGACTGGATAGTTGTCGCCAATACGCACGCATCTGCATAGTGTCCACTTGATGGTATCCGTCTTCACCTGGAAGACGGATACCATCAAGTGGACACTATACAGACGCGTGCGTATTGGCGACAATATTTCAAGTGTACTTTAGTTAAAATAAGAACATATTAAAAAAAAACACAAAAATATATATGAATATATATTATTAGAAAAAAGATCGTAGCTCTACTGTCAAAATAGATAAAATCAACTGATGGTGTCACGGTCATTTTGATTTTGATTGCCGTATGATATGCTTGAGCATACAGTGAATTTGTTTTGATTATACATATGTATGCGTGAGGACGTCAAAAGTTATCTAGTACGAAAATTTGAACACATATGCTATACAATTTAAAATATTGCCGCCATTTTGCTGCCAACAGCTGATTTCTTTGTCAATATACATAGCGTTATGAGAGCAGAGTCACGATCTTCTTTCTAATTATAAGATCTGGACCATTAGGTCCAGGTTCTATTTTATTGGTAAGTATCAATTTACACGATTAGATATTTTAATATAGATAAAGTAAACATACACTATTTTAGGTACCTATTTTCTATTGATTGGAAAAGTCTACGGGCTAAGTTAATTCAGAAATGGTTCAGAGAGGAGGGGATGGAACCAGCCTCCATTGATCCCTATGGCTAAGACTCAGGATTTGTCGTTTTCGATCAAAGAAATATTTTTGTGAGCGATCATCTTTCGAGGCGATTATGTGTCACGACAATCAAATGTACAGTACAATTACTAGCTATGCACAAAAATTCTCGAAAGTAGACGAAAGTTTGAAATTAGCTTCTGGTTATAATATATGTTTTATAGGGCCTCCAAATCGTGCAAGTAATTTTTCATTTAAATGTAGTGTCGCTGGAACCAATAAATTCTTGTATATACACAAACCCTTCCATGCGCGAGACATATTCTTCTTTGCCTTAAATTATATTATTATATCTACTTTACATGCATCCCTATATACATGTACACATAAACTGAGTATATTGACCCTTTTAATTGCAACAATGCCCATCCTTATGGAAATCACTATACATTATATAATTCCAACATATATATTTCAATTACGAATCAACGGTTTTGCTTTCTCATTCCACAAACATTTTAATATACATAACGATGTGACTGCTGAACATCACAAAAAAAAATCAGAATGTCTTTGTTTCGCGGATTTCAATTAAAAACGCGACTAAAGATTAATTAAACCGGCCACCGATGCGTTAACATATGTCACCAACAAGGCTACAACATCATAAAGCCGTAGCTGAATGCTGTGGTGTTGTTTAATCGCTCGATGCTTTTGGTCAAAACGTATCTCTTTATCTGTGAAGAACACGCGTTTTATTATAAAATATTGTTTTTTGATGCACGAAACCAGGGCCGGTTTTCATATTTTTGGCGCCCGGAGCAATACAATATAATTCTCCCCTTCCCCCCTCCAATTTTTCGCCTGCGGCGCTGTTTTGGGAGGTTTCATATCAATTGTTTTATTTATTTCATTTCGTGTATGAACATTAGATAATAGATCATGGGCGGATGCCGAAAATATTTTCGCAGATGGTACATAGAAAATTTTGTGAGTTACGTTTGAGTAGCCTGTAAGCGTTTTTTTCTTAAACCCAAGAAGCATTCTGAAACCGCGATCACAAAAGTTACCTAAAACTTAGATTACTTTTGCAACCGTTTCAAAAATTACCCTAAATTTAGGTTGCAGTCTGGTCACATTTAAAATTGTTGCAAATGACACCTTAAAATTAAGTTTTACTTGCAACTGTGGTTGCAAATGCAACTATAAAAATAGGTTTCTATTGACACCGTCACAAATAAAACCCAAAAGTTAAGTTTGATTTGTAACTGTGTTTGCAAAAATAACATTAAAAAAAAGGTGACAAGTGAAACAAATGCAACCTGAAAATTAAGTTTCATTTGTAACTGTGGTTGCAAAAGAAACCGTTAAATTAGGTTTGACTTGAAACCGTCACAAATAAAACCTGAAAATTAAGTTTTAGTTGGAACTGTAGTTGCAAAACCAACCTCAAAAATAGGTGTCAAATACAACTGTCACAAATGCAATCTAAAATAAAGTATAAAATGTAACTGTTAAAAATAGATGTCAATTGAAACCGTAACAAATGAAACCTAAAAATTGAGTTTAATTTGCAATTGTGATTGCAAAAATAACTGTAAAAATAGGTGTCAATTGACACCTTCACCAATGAGATCTCAAAATTAGGTTTCATTTGTAACTGTTTTTGCAAAAACAACCGTCACATATGCAACCTGAAAATTAAATTCGGAACTGTGGTCGCAAAAGGAACCGTAAAATTAGGTTTTAGTTGGAATTGTGCCAAAAGCTACTTAGGTGTCGAATGCAACCGTCTCAAACCAAAATAATCGAAAAAATTGCATTTGTCACCCTGGCATAACGGTTGTGCAACGGTCCCTGGGGTGTCGCTGCAACCGCCTTGACACCAATTTGCAACTTTAGACATTTTTAACTTAGGTTGCAACACGTTTGCACAACCGTTCCATGACTTCAAAATGCTTCTTGGGAATGATCAACAAAAAAGCAAATAATAATTTATAATTAAAAAAATAAAATGTGTGTCAATGCTAAATTCAATTTTTTTAAAAATATGAAAATATTTTACAAAGTTTGAAACAATTTGACATAAAATACAACTAAACAAAAATATTATTAGAACTGAATAACGCGATTTTTTAAATATTTCGTAATTTTTTTAATAGATTGAAAAAAGCAAATACAAAAGACGCATTTAATTGAGTTGTAGTAATGTGGTGACTAATAACACTGTTCTACAGATTTAAAATTTATAAAGCCCGATTTACAACCAAACTTTAACCTTAAGCAAAAACTCTATCTATGCTCTAAGAAATACCATAACGTTATGACAGGTTTTATGTGAAAGCTCAGATTACGCACCTATATAACAAACTTACAAGAGGGTAGAGTTTATAGGTTTAAAGATTTAAATTCTATTTGGAGTGCTGTTATGTTACCAATGGATATATGTGAGATGTAATGTTAAACTAGAAAACGCTTAACACTATTTTTTTATGTCTAGTATGCTTTCATTCCTTTCCACATCACCCTTGAGGTAGGAATAAACGATGCGTTTTTTTTTAAAGAGGTCTCCCCTGTAGGCCTACTCCTCTGACCCAGAAATTCAATCATATATGAATATACATATTTTTAACAATTTAATTGCATTTGTTTTCTCGCTTTTTTCCCAGCAAATTCTTTGATGATTTCGGTATAATCGATCCGATAAACCATTTCTTTCTCAATGGCAATTGTCGCTAAGTCCAAGAGTCGCGGCTGACCCATGTTGCTTCGCAAATAATTCTTGATTATTTTTAGCTTCGAAAAGCTTCTTTCTCCGGATGCTACTGTGACAGGTTGAGTAAGCAGTATTTTCAATGCATTGACCACATTTGGAAAAACTTGTTCCAGATTATTGACATGTATATAGCTCAATGTGTCCGTCGGAGAACTATTTGGTTCAATTAATGTTGATAACATTTTAAGCTCTTCATACATATCCGGTCCATCAATGTCGGAATGACCTTCGTGTGTCAACACCTTCTGTAAGTTTTTACATTTCACAAGCAGTCCGGTTGTTGCATTTTTAATATTCGCAATATCATACAAAAATTCAAAATTACTTATGTGATCGTTTAGTTGGTCAAATCGCTCAGTAATTGAATTTATTGCTATGTCCAGTATGTAAAAGTAAAAATTCGATTTAAATTTGCTTGCTGGCGTTTGAACATCGTCCGCCGACTCGTATGAAAACATTTTTTTTTTTGTCGTGATCTTATTTGACCAGCTTCCGGAAAACCGACTGCCACATCAAAGCTCTGCGCCATTTCTTTACCTTTGTTCAAATATGTATCAAAAGCGTTATCGCATCGTAGACTCGTCAAAAATGATTTGGTTGTTTCCAGCATTTTAACCGCACAGAACAAATTTACAGTAGGACTCTGCAAGTATTTGCTGACAATTTTAATTTTCAATAAAATGTCGTGCCATACAAGTAAACCACAAATGAATTTGTAGCACATAATTTTATAAGAAAGCGATGTAGCCATGTTTTTCGTGGAAGCATCTCCGTGCTCTGATATTTCTAATAGCGCCTCGTTAATGTCACCTAGTTGTTCCACGAATGGTTTCAATGCATCGATGCGGCTTTCCCAACGCGTATCGCTTAAAGGCTTCAACGTTAGACCTTTAACATTTCGTTTGTAAATTTCCCAACGAGACACCGAAGCAGAAACGAAAACATATACTGCCTGAATAACATCAAAAACTAACTTGAACTGCATCTATACAGCTGTTAGCAGCGTCAGTAACAACCAAGTTTAACGAATGGGAAACACATGGCACATACAATGCTCTAGGCTCCATTGACTTGATCATCTGCTGCATTCCACAATGTTTCCCTTTCATATTGGCTCCATTGTCATAGCCTTGGCCACGTAGGTTCGACACATTTAAATCAAGCTTCTTTAATTCGTCCAAAACCAATTCGGTCAAACCAGCACCCGTTGAATCGTTAGCAACTAAAAATCCGAGGAAATATTCCTTAACTTTAAAGATGTTGTTCTCATTTTCAACACATCGTATAACCAGTGTCAGTTGTTCTTTGTGGCTGATGTCAGGGGTGCAATCAACTATAATTGCGAAGTATTTGGCTCTCTTTATGCTTTGTAAAATTTTGCTACGGACGGTGTCGGAAATTATTTTTATGAGTTCGTTTTGGATCGATTTACTTAAATAGTGGTTTCGTGTTTCGTTGTTTGTTATTCGACGCAGATGTTCTTCCAAAACCGGATCTAGTTTGGCCACATGTTCCACTAGTTTTAAAAAATTGCCATTGTTTGATTCAAACAGGTTGTCTGATGATCCCCGAAAAGCTAGCGATTGCGTCGATAAAAACTGAACAAGAATCAATAAATGTTCAAAAACACGCTTCAAATGCTCCGTTTCAGCATCAATCTGCTTTTCAAGATGTGCTTCGATTAATGAATCATTCGCCACATTTTTTTCAAAATCTTTCCACATTTTAAAATGAGTCATGTGTGCAAGACTTGTTTCATGTTCTTTCAGTTGTCTAATCACGTGACTCCATTCGGAAAATCCACCGTTTGTCAAATAAATATCAGCTTTCGAAAATATCTTGCAGCAGAAACAAAACACAGCATCTTTCTTCTTTGAATACACAAGCCATGTTCTCCGCATATGTTCACCGTTTCGCATTTTTCGTTCATAGTGTGAGACATTAAATTTTCGGCCATTTTTGTATGGAAATACGATTTCTTTAAGTTGTTTAGGACCGGCTGCTATGACTTCTGCTACTTTCGCGGCAGGAAATGGAATCGGCCAAGTGGTTGGATCATAAATGTCAAACAAATTTGAGATATCTGGTAAAAACGTTGTTTGTCCAGTAGGAATGACTACTGCAACAGATGCCGACGATTGATGTTCGTAGTCAATGGTATCTGCAATATTTGCGACCGGAAGTGGTAAAGCGTTTGGGATTCTCAATTGCGTTTTGTGTCCAGCTCCGGCTGCAATAATTTCCCCAACTTTCGTGATTGAAAGCGGTGCCGGTACCGCCCAAGTTGTCTCACTTTGTAAATCATTTGCATCGGTTAGCAAAACGTTTGACAATATTGATATCGATTTTTTTCGTTGACTCAATTCAGGTGGCAAAACGATTGATGACATCGTCGACATTGATTGGGTTGTTCCAGTCTGGGCGATCACATTAAAAGCGGTTGTTACGCAGACGGTTTGTGTTGTTTGAGTTGTCGGCAAATCGGATATAGTTACGGATGTATTTAATTTCGTCGGTGTGTACAGTTGTGGTGTTTGTGACATGCTCCTTTCGCTTGACAAATTTGGCGTAAAAGATAGCACAGTATGTCTTGTCAACTCCGGAATCTGAGATATATTATCCCCGCCATAAAACAACGATTCAATACCATTCAGTATAGGATTGCTCGACAAATTTGATCCGATCGTTTCGCTTTGAACATTTGAGGTACACGTTGATGCTACATAATTTATCGAGTTTTAAAGACTTTCTTTTTTGGTGATAAACTAACAATATATATAAGAGTTAAAATTTGTTTAAACACATATTGAAATTAAGGAAACAAATATTTCATTCGCGGGTTAACATTGCGAATAGGTGTAGGATCCCTGCTTAGTTCTAATTCTAAGCAAATAACCCTAAATATCGTTTTAAATAATAGTTGCAAGAATTTCATTTTATTTATTCACCATTTGTTTGAAATTCTCCGAAATAGTAGTTTTTTTGTTTATAGAAATCAAAATCTTTGGTTTAAAATTGTATATAAAATACAAAAAAAAATTTATAAACTATAAATAACAAATTATACAAATATTATAAATTATAAATCGCGATATATATATTTTTTTAAAATATTTAATTCCCTAATCGATTGTACTTATAAAAGTTGTAACATACCTCCTGTCCCTGAAGCAGTGGCACTATTTGTATACATTAATTTTCTTAATGATTCACTTGCAACTTCGTCCTCTATTTTTTCTCTTTGTTTCTTCTTTCTATATTCAGCTCCTGACAACTTTCTTTTATTAGTCGACATT